>JAJONR010007190.1:0-14256 GCA_029582245.1 Solanum etuberosum
CCTACCTCTCCTACAGAAATTTCTTGGGTCTAGCAGGTTATTACAGAAGGTTCGTTGAAGGATTTTCATCCATAGATTATCCATTGACTAAGTTGACTCAGAAGAAGGTTAAGTTTCAGTGGTCAGATAATTGTGAGAATAGCTTCGCAAAACTGAAAACTAGGTTGACTACAGCTCCAGTTTTGACTCTACCAGAGGGTTCAGACGGTTATGTTATCTATTGTGATGCATCCAGAGTTGGCCTAGGTTGTGTGTTAATGCATTGAGATAAGGTTATAGCTTATGCTTCGAGACAACTTAAGGTGCATGAGAAGCATTATCCGACTCATGAGCTCGAGCTTGCAGCAGTGGTGTTTGCACTTAAGATTTGGAGACACTACTTATATGGTGTTCACGTAGATGTGTTCACAGACCATAAAAGCCTTCAGTATGTGTTCACCCAGATAGAGTTTTCTATCTTTTAGATGGTTTGTAGACTAATGATTATAGTTTAGTTACGTGTTGTTTCTTAACAAGTTGTGGCCTCAACGACCAAGTCTTATATATAGATTTTGGGTCTACTTATGTTGGTTCATATCACTGCATCCTATGTGAACTTGTCACAACCTTAAGATTGTCATAGTTATATGCATAGTAAGCAGAGGTTACATGTTGATTTTCTCGAGCCTTTAGGGCATCGGCTGCCTGTACGTCTTAAAGGGACTTGAGGAGTGACAACTATCCTTTGTAACTCATTATATAGAAGTAAAATTCGATATTAGTCCAGAAACTCTCTCAGAACCTTTCTCAGTCTCTACTCCAGTCGGTGACCCAGTTATAGTTAGACGGGTATACAGAAATTGCCTTGTCACAGTCTCTCAGAAAGTCACCTCAGCAGATTTTATAGAGTTAGAAATGGTAGACTTTGATATCATTCTAGGCATGGATTGGTTACATTCCTATTATGCCTCAGTTGATTGTAGAACTAGCATTGTTCATTTCCAATTTCCAGACTAACCAATCTTATAATGGAAGGGTAGTAGCTTAGCGCCTATGGGTCGATTCATTTCTTACCTTAAGGCCAGAAAGATGATTTCCAAGGGGTATATCTATCATCTACTTCGGGTTAAGGATTCAAGCTCTTAAACCCCAACTCTTGAGTCAGTTCCAGTAGTTAATGAGTTTTCAGAAGTATTTCCAGAAGATCTTCCTAGAGTTCCTCCCAAAAGGGGAATCGACTTTGGAATTGATATCCTTCCAGATACCCAGCCTATTTCTATTCCTCCTTACAAAATGGCTCCAGCTGAGCTTAAGGAATTGAAAGTGCAGTTGAAAGACCTTCTAGATAAGGGCTTCATCAGACCTAGTATTTTTCCATCGGGTGCACTAGTATTGTTTGTGAAAAAGAAAGATGGTTCTCTCAGGATGTGCATTGACTATCGGCAGTTGAACAAAGTCACAATCAAGAATAAGTATCCATCCCCAGGATTGATGACTTGTTTGACCAACTTTAGGGTGCTAATCATTTTTCGAAGATAGACCTCAGATCCGGTTATCATCATCTCAGATTCAGAGATAGTGACATTCCGAAAACAACCTTCAGAACTTGGTATGATCATTATGAATTCGTAGTTATGTCATTTGGACTAACCAATACTCCTGAAGCTTTCATGGATTTAATGAACAGGGTATTCAAGTAGTATTTGGACTTGTTCGTTATCGTCTTTATTGATGATATCCTCATTTACTCTAGGAATGAGGAAGAACATACGACTCATTTCAGAGTTGTTCCGCAAACTCTCAAAGATCGCCAGTTGTTTGCTAAATTTAGAAAATGTGAGTTTTGGTTACAATCAGTTGCTTTTCTTGGGCATATAGTATCCAACGAAGGGATCCGAGTGGATTTTCAGAAAATAGAAGCAGTAAAACAATAGCCCAGACCTACCTCTCCTACAGATATCAGAAGTTTCTTGGGTCTAGCAGGTTATTACAGAAGGTTCGTGGAAGGATTTTAATCCATAGCTTCTCCATTGACTAACTTAACTAAGAAGAAGGTTAAGTTTCAGTGGTCAGATAATTGTGAGAATAGCTTCGCAGAACTGAAAATTAGGTTGACTACAGCTCCAATTTTGACTCTACCCGAGGGTTCAGACGGTTATGTTATCTATTGTGATGCGTCCAGAGTCGGCATAGGTTGTGTGTTGATGCATCGAGGTAAGGTTATAGCTTATGCTTCGAGACAGCTTAAGGTGAATGAGAAGAATTATCCGACTCATGAGCTCGAGCTTGCAGCAGTGTTATTCGCACTTAAGATTTGGAGACACTACTTATATGGTGTTCACGTAGATGTGTTCACAGACCATAAAAGCCTTCAGTATGTTCACCCAGAAAGAGTTTTCTATCTTTTAGAGGCTTTGTAGACAAATGTTTATAGTTCAGTTGCGTCTTGTGTCTTAACAAGTTGTGGCCTTAACGGCCAAGTCATGTATATAGATTTTGGGTCTACTTATGTTGGTTCGTATCACTGCATCCTATGTGAACTTGTCACAACCTTAAGATTGTCATAGTTATATGCATAGTAAGCATAGGTTACATGTTGATTTTCTCAAGCCTTAGGGCATCGGGTGCCTGTCCGTCTTAATGGGACTTGAGGCGTGACAACTTTCCTTTGTAACTCCTTATATAGCAGTCAAATTCGATGTTAGTCCAGAAACTCTCTCAGAACCTTTCTCAGTCTCTACTCCCGTCGGTGACCCAGTTATAGCTAGAAGGGTATACAGAAATTGCCTGTCACAGTCTCTCAGAACGTCACCTCAGCAGATTTTATAGAGTTAGAAATGGTAGACTTTGATATCATCCTAGGTATGGATTGGTTACATTCCTATTATGCCTCAGTCGATTGTAGAACTATGATTGTTCGTTTCCAGTTTCCAGACGAACTAATATTAGAATGGAAGGGTAGTAGCTTAGCGCCTATGGGTCGATTCATTTCTTACCTTAAGGCCAGAAAGATGATTTCCAAGGGGTATATCTATCATCTAATTCGGGTTAAGGATTCAAGCTCTGAAACCCCAACTCTTGAGTCAGTTCCAGTAGTTAATGAGTTCTCAGAAGTATTTCCAGAAGACCTTCCTAGAGTTCCTCCTGAAAGGGGAATCGACTTTGGAATTGATATCCTTCCAGATACCCAGCCTATTTCTATTCCTCCTTACAAAATGGCTCCAGTTGAGCTTAAGTTATTGAAAGAGCAGTTGAAAGACCTTCTACATAAGGGCTTCATCAGACCTAGTATTTCGCCATGGGGTGCACCAGTGTTATTTGTGAAAAAGAAAGATGGTTCTCTCAGGATGTGCATTGACTATCGGCAGTTGAAAAAAGTCATAATCAAGAATAAGTATCCCATCCCCAGGATTGATGACTTGTTTGACCAACTTTAGGGTGCAAATCATTTTTCAAAGATAGACCTCAGATCCGATTATCATCATCTCAGAGTCAGAGATAGTGACATTCCAAAAATAACCTTCAGAACTCGGTATGGTCATTATGAATTTGTAGTTATGTCATTTGGACTACCCAGTGCTCCTGAAGCTTTCATGGATTTAATGAACAGGGTAATCAAGTAGTATTTGTACTTGTTCATTATCGTCTTTATTGATGATATCCTCATTTACTGAAGGAATGAGGAAGAACATGCGACTCATTTGAGAGTTGTTCTGCAAACTCTCAAAGATCGCCAGTTGTTTGCTAAATTTAGAATATGTGAGTTTTGGTTACAATCAGTTGCTTTCCTTGGGCATATAGTATCCAACGAAGGGATCCGAGTGGATTTTCAGAAAATAGATACAGTGAAACAATGGCCCAGACCTACCTCTCCTACAGAAATTTCTTGGGTCTAGCAGGTTATTACAGAAGGTTCGTTGAAGGATTTTCATCCATAGATTATCCATTGACTAAGTTGACTTAGAAGAAGGTTAAGTTTCAGTGGTCAGATAATTGTGAGAATAGCTTCGCAAAACTGAAAACTAGGTTGACTACAGCTCCAGTTTTGACTCTACCAGAGGGTTCAGACGGTTATGTTATCTATTGCGATGCGTCCAGAGTCGGCCTAGGTTGTGTGTTAATGCATTGAGGTAAGGTTATAGCTTATGCTTCTAGACAACTTAAGGTGCATGAGAAGCATTATCCGACTCATGAGCTCGAGCTTACAGCAGTGGTGTTTGCACTTAAGATTTGGAGACACTACTTATATGGTGTTCACGTAGATGTGTTCACAGACCATAAAAGCCTTCAGTATGTGTTCACCCAGAAAGAGTTTTCTATCTTTTAGAGGCTTTGTAGACTAATGATTATAGTTCAGTTGCGTCTTGTGTCTTAACAAGTTGTGGCCTCAACGGCCAAGTCTAGTATATAGATTTTGGGTCTACTTATGTTGGTTTGTATCACTGCATCCTTTTTTAATTTTTCAGAACCTTAAGATTGTCATAGTTATATGCATAGTAAGCACAGGTTACATGTTGATTTTTCCGAGCCTTTAGGGCATCGGGTGCCTTTCCGTCTTAATGGGACTTGAGGCGTGACAACTTTCCTTCGTAACTCCTTATATAGCAGTCAAATTCGATGTTAGTCCCGAAACTCTCTCAGAACCTTTCTCAGTCTCTACTCCAGTCGGTGACCCAGTTATAGTTAGACGGGTATACAGAAATTGCCTTGTCACAGTCTCTCAGAAAGTCACCTCAGCAGATTTTATAGAGTTAGAAATGGTAGACTTTGATATCATTCTAGGCATGGATTGGTTACATTCCTTTTATGCCTCATTCGATTGTAGAACTAGCATTGTACGTTTCCAGTTTCCAGACGAACCAATCTTATAATGGAAGGGTAGTAGCTTAGCGCCTATGGGTCGATTCATTTCTTACCTTAAGGCCAGAAAGATGATTTCCAAGGGGTATATCTATCATCTACTTTGGGTTAAGGATTCAAGCTCTGAAACCCCAACTCTTGAGTCAGTTCCAGTAGTTAATGAGTTCTCAGAAGTATTACCAAAAGATCTTCCTAGAGTTCCTCCCAAAAGGGGAATCGACTTTGGAATTGATATCCTTCCAGATACCCAGCCTATTTCTATTCCTCCTTACAAAATGGCTCCAGCTGAGCTTAAGAAATTGAAAGTACAGTTGAAAGACCTTCTAGATAAGGGCTTCATCAGACCTAGTATTTCGCCATGGGGTGCACCAGTATTGTTTGTGAAAAAGAAAGATGGTTCTCTCAGGATGTGCATTGACTATCGGCAGTTGAACAAAGTCACAATCAAGAATAAGTATCCCATCCCCAGGATTGATGACTTGTTTGACCAACTTTAGGGTGCTAATCATTTTTTGAAGATAGACCTCATATCCGGTTATCATCATCTCAGATTCAGAGATAGTGACATTCCGAAAACAACCTTCAGAACTCGGTATGATCATTATGAATTAGTAATTATGTCATTTGGACTAACCAATCCTCCTGAATCTTTCATGGATTTAATGAACAGGGTATTCAAGTAGTATTTGGACTTGTTCGTTATCATATTTATTGATGATATCCTCATTTACTCTAGGAATGAGGAAGAACATACGACTCATTTCAGAGATATTCTGCAAACTCTCAAAGATCGCCAGTTGTTTGCTAAATTTAGAAAATGTGAGTTTTGGTTACAATCAGTTACTTTCCTTGGGCATATAGTATCCAACGAAGGGATCCGAGTGGATTTTCAGAAAATAGAAGCAGTAAAACAATAGCCCAGACCTACCTCTCCTACAGATATTAGAAGTTTCTTGGGTCTAGCAGGTTATTACAGAAGGTTCCTGGAAGGATTTTCATCCATAGCTTCTCCATTGACTAACTTAACTAAGAAGAAGGTTAAGTTTCAATGGTCAGATAATTGTGAGAATAGCTTCGCAGAACTGAAAATTAGGTTGACTACAGCTCCAGTTTTGACTCTACCAGAGGGTTCAGACGGTTATGTTATCTATTATGATATGTCGAGAGTCGGATTAGGTTGTGTGTTGATGCATCGAGGTAAGGTTATAGCATCTGCTTCGAGATAGCTTAAGGTGCATGAGAAGAATTATCCGACTCATGAGCTCGAGCTTGCAGCAGTGGTATTTGCACTTAAGATTTGGAGACACTACTTATATCGTGTTCACGTAGATGTGTTCACAAACCATAAAAGCCTTCAGTATATGTTCACCCAGAAAGAGTTTTCTATCTTTTAGAGGCTTTGTAGACTAATGTTTATAGTTCAGTTGCGTCTTGTGTCTTAACAAGTTGTGGCCTCAACGGCCAAGTCTAGTATATAGATTTTGGGTCTACTTATGTTGGTTTGTATCACTGCATCATATGTGAACTTGTCATAACCTTAAGATTGTCATAGTTATATGTATAGTAAGCACAGGTTACATGTTGATTTTTTCGAGCCTTTAGGGCATTGGGTGCCTGTCCGTCTTAATGGGACTTGAGGCGTGACAACTTTCCTTCGTAACTCCTTATATAGCAGTCAAATTCGATGTTAGTCCAGAAACTCTCTCCGAACCTTTCTCAGTCTCTACTCCAGTCGGTGACCCAGTTATAGCTAGACGGGTATACATAAATTGCCCTGTCACAGTCTCTCAGAAAGTCACCTCAGCAGATTTTATAGAGTTAGAAATTGCAGACTTTGATATCATTCTAGGTATGGATTGGTTACATTCCTATTATGCCTCAGTCGATTGTAGAACTAGGATTGTTCGTTTCCAGTTTCCAGACGAACCAATCTTAGAATGGAAGGGTAGTAGCTTAGCACCTATGGGTCGATTCATTTCGTACCTTAAGGCCAGAAAGATGATTTCCAAGGGGTATATCTATCATCTACTTCAGGTTAAGGATTCAAGCTCTAAAACCCCAACTCTTGAGTCAGTTCCAGTAGTTAATGAGTTCTCAGAAGTGTTTCCAGAAGATCTTCCTAGAGTTCCTCCCGAAAGGGGAATCGACTTTGGAATTGATATCCTTCCAGATACCCAGCCTATTTCTATTCCTCCTTACAAAATGGCTCCAGCTGAGCTTTAGGAATTGAAAGAGCAGTCGAAAGACCTTCTAGATAAGGGCTTCATCAGACCTAGTATTTCGCCATGGGCTACACCAGTGTTGTTTGTGAAAAAGAAAGATGGTTCTCTCAGGATGTGCATTGACTATCGGCAGTTGAACAAAGTCACAATCAAGAATAAGTATCCCATCCCCATGATTGATGACTTGTTTGACCAACTTTAGGGTGCTAATCATTTTTCGAAGATACACCTCAGATTCTGTTATCATCAGCTCAGAGTCAGAGATAGTGACATTCTGAAAAAAACCTTCAGAACTCAGTATGTTTATTATTAATTTGTAGTTATGTTATTTGGACTAACCAATGCTCCTGAAGCTTTCATGGATTTAATGAACAGGGTATTCAAGTAGTATTAGGACTTGTTCGTTATCGTCTTTATTGATGATATCCTCATTTACTCTAGGAATGAGGAAGAACATGCGACTCATTTGAGAGTTGTTCTGCAAACTCTCAAAGATCGCCAGTTCATTGCTAAATTTAGAAAATGCGAGTTTTGGTTACAATCAGTTGCTTTCCTTGGGCATATAGTATCCAACGAAGGGATCCAAGTGGATTTTTAGAAAATAGATGTAGTGAAACAATGTCCCAGACCTACCTCTCCTACAGATATCAAAAGTTTCCTGGGTCTAGCAGGTTATTACAAAAGGTTCGTGGAAGGATTTTCATCCATAGTTTCTCCATTGAATAAGTTGACTCAGAAGAAGGTTAAGTTTCAGTTGTCAGATAATTGTGAGAATAGCTTCGCAGAACTGAAAACTAGGTTGACTACAGCTCCAGTTTTGACTTTACTAGAGGGTTCAAACGGTTATGTTATCTATTTTGATTCGTCCAGAGTCGGCCTAGGTTGTGTGTTGATGCATCGAGGTAAGGTGATAGCTTATGCTTCGAAACAGCTTAAGGTGCATGAGATGAATTATCCGACTCATCAGCTCGAGCTTGTAGCAGTGGTGTTTGCACTTAAGATTTGGAGACACTACTTATATGGTGTTCACGTAGATGTGTTCACAGACCATAAAAGCCTTCAGTATGTGTTTACTCTGAAAGAGTTTTCTATCTTTTAGAGGCTTTGTAGACTAATGTTTATAGTTCAGTTGCGTCTTGTATCTTAACAAGTTGTGGCCTCAACGGCCAAGTCTTGTATATAGATTTTGGGTCTACTTATGTTGGTTCGTATCACTGCATCCTATGTGAACTTGTCACAACCTAAAGATTGTCATAGTTATATGCATAGTAAGCACAGGTTACATGTTGATTTTCTCGGGCCTTTATGGCATCGGGTGCCTGTCCGTCTTAATGGGACTTGAGGCATGACAACTTTCCTTTGTAACTCCTTATATAGCAGTCAAATTCGATGTTAGTCTAGAAACTCTCTCAGAACCTTTCTCAGTCTCTACTCTAGTGGGTGACCCAGTTATAGATAGACGGGTATACAGAAATTGCCCTGTCACAGTCTCTCAGAAAGTCACCTCAGCAGATATTATAGAATTAGAAATGGTAGACTTTGATATCATTCTAGGCATGGATTGGTTACATTCCTATTAGGCCTCAGTCGATTATAGAACAGATTGTTCGTTTTCAGTTTCCAGACGAACCAATCTTAGAATGGAAGGGTAGTAGCTTAGCGCCTATGGGTCGATTCATTTCTTATCTTAAGGCCAGAAAGATGATTTCCAAGGAGTATATCTATCATCTAGTTCGGGTTAAGGATTCAAGCTTTGAATCCCCAACTCTTGAGTCAGTTCCAGTAGTTAATGAGTTCTCAGAAGTGTTTCCAGAAGATCTTCCTAGAGTTCCTCCTGAACGGGGAATCGACTTTGGAATTGATATCCTTCCAGATACCCAGCCTATTTCTATTCCTCCTTACAAAATATGCTCCAGCTGAGCTCAAGGAATTGAAAGAGCAGTTGAAAGACCTTCTAGATAAAGGCTTCATCAGACCTAGTATTTCGCCATGGGGTGCACCAGTGTTGTTTGTGAAAAAGAAATATGGTTCTCTCAGGATGTAGATTGATTATCGGCAGTTGAACAAAGTCACAATCAAGAATTAGCATCCCATCCCCAGGATTGATCACTTGTTTGACCAACTTTAGGGTGCTAATCATTTTTCGAAGATAGACCTCAGATCCGGTTATCATCAGCTCAAAGTCAGAGATAGTGACATTCCGAAAACACCCTTCAGAACTTGGTATGGTCATTATGAATTTGTAGTTATGTCATTTGGACTAACCAATGCTCCTGAAGCTTTCATGGATTTAATGAACTGGGTATTCAAGTAGTATTTGGACTTGTTCGTTATCGTCTTTATTGATGATATCCTCATTTACTCTAGGAATGAGGAAGAACATGCGACTCATTTGAGAGTTGTTCTGCAAACTCTCAAAGATCGTCAGTTGTTTGCTAAATTTAGAAAATGTGAGTTTTGGGTACAATCAGTTACTTTCCTTAGGCATATAGTATCCAACGAAGGGATTCGAGTGGATTTTCAGAAAATAGATGTAGTGAAACAATGGCCCATACCTACCTCTCCTACAGATATCAAAAGTTTCTTGGGTCTAGCAAGTTATTATAGAAGGTTCGTGGAAGGATTTTCATCCATATATTCTCAGTTGACTCAGAAGAAGGTTAAGTTTCAGTGGTCAGATAATTGTGAGAATAGCTTCGCAAAACTGAAAACTAGGTTGACTACAGCTCCAGTTTTAACTCTACCAGAGGGTTCAGACGGTTATGTTATCTATTGTGATGCGTCCAGAGTCGGCCTAGGTTGTGTGTTGATGCATCGAGGTAAGGTTATAGCTTATGCTTTGAGACAACTTAAAGTGCATGAGAAGAATTATCCAACTCATGAGCTCGAGCTTGCAGCAGTGATGTTTGCGCTTAAGATTTGGAGACACTACTTATATTGTTTTCACGTAGATGTGTTCACAGACCATAAAAGCCTTCATTATGTGTTCACCCAGAAAGAGTTTTCTATCTTTTAGAGGCTTTCTAGACTAATATTTATAGTTCAGTTGCGTCTTGTGTCTTAACAAGTTGTGGCCGCAACGGCCAAGTCTTGTATATAGATTTTGGGTCTACTTATGTTGGTTCGTATCACTGCATCCTATGTGTACTTGTCACAACCTTAAGATTGTCATAGTTATATGCATAGTAAGCACAGGTTACATATTGATTTTCTCGGGCCTTTAGCGTATCGAGTGCCTGTCCATCTTAATGGGACTTGAGGCATGACAAATATCCTTTGTAACTCCTTATATAGCAGTCAAATTCGATGTTAGTCTAGAAACTCTCTCAGAACCTTTCTCAGTCTCTACTCCAGTCGGTGACCAAGTTATAGATTGATGGGTATACAGAAATTACCCTGTCACAGTCTCTTAGAAAGTCACCTTAGCAGATCTTATAGAGTTAGAAATGGTGGACTTTGATATCATTCTAGGCATGGATTGGTTATATTCCTATTATGCCTCAGTCGATTGTAGAACTAGGATTGTTCGTTTTCAGTTTCCACACGAACCAATCTTAGAATGGAATGGTAGTAGCTTAGCGCCTATGGGTCGATTTATTTCTTACCTTAAGGCCAGAAAGATGATTTCCAAGGGATATATCTATCATCTAGTTCGGGTTAAGGATTCAAGCTCTGAATCCCCAACTCTTGAGTTAGTTCCAGTAGTTAATGAGTTCTCAAAAGTGTTTCCAGAAGATCTTCCTAGAGTTCCTCTAGAAAGGGGAATCGACTTTGGAATTGATATCCACCTTACAAAATATGCTCCAGCTGAGCTCAAGGAATTGAAAGAGCAGTTGAAAAACCTTCTAGATAAGGGCTTCTTCAGACCTAGTATTTCGCCATGGGGTGCACCAGTGTTGTTTGTGAAAAAGAAAGATGGTTCTCTCAGGATGTGCATTGACTATCGGTAGTTGAACAAAGTCACAATCAAGAATAAGTATCCCATCCCCATGATTGATGACTTGTTTGACCAATTTAGGGTGCTAATCATTTTTCAAAGATAGACCTCAGATCCGGTTATCATCAGCTCAAAATCAGAGATAGTGACATTCCGAAAACAACCTTCAGAACTCGGTATGGTCATTATAATTTTGTAGTTATGTCATTTGGACTAACCAATGCTCCTGAAGATTATATGGATTAAATGAATAGGATATTCAAGGAGTATTTGGACTTGTTCGTTATTGTCTTTATTGATGATATCCTCATTTACTCTAGGAATGAGGAAGAACATGCGACTCATTTGAGAGTTGTTCTGTAAACTCTCAAATATCGCCAGTTGTTTGCTAAATTTAGAAAATGTGAGTTTTGGGTACAATCAGTTGCTTTCCTTGGGCATATAGTATCCAACGAAGGGATCCGAGTGGATTTTTAGAAAATAGAAGTAGTAAAACAATAGCCCAGACCTACCTCTCCTACCGATATTAGAAGTTTCTTAGGTCTAACAGGTTATTACAGAAGGTTCGTGGAAGGATTTTCATCCATAGCTTCTCCATTGACTAACTTAACTAAGAAGAAGGTTAAGTTTCAGTGGTTAGATAATTGTGAGAATAGCTTCGCAAAACTGAAAACTAGGTTGACTACAACTCCAGTTTTGACTCTACCAGAGGGTTCAGACGTTTATGTTATCTATTGTGATGCGTCCAGAGTCGGCCTAGGTTGTGTGATGATGCATCTAGGTAAGGTTATAGCGTATGCTTCGAGACAGCTTAAGGTGCATGAGAAGAATTATCCAACTCATGAGCTCGAGCTTGCAGCAGTGGTGTTTGCACTTAAGATTTGGAGACACTACTTATATGGTGTTCATGTAGATGTGTTCAATGACCATAAAAGCCTTCATTATGTGTTCACCCAGAAAGAGTTTTCTATCTTTTAGAGGCTTTGTAGACTAATGTTTATAGTTCAGTTGCGTCTTGTGTCTGAACAAGTTGTGGCCTCAACGGTCAAGTCTTGTATATAGATTTTGGGTCTACTCATGTTGGTTCGTATCACTGCATCCTATGTGAAGTTCGATGTTAGTCTAGAAATTCTCTCAGAACCTTTCTCAGTCTCTACTCTAGTGGGTGACCCAGTTATAGATAGATGGGTATATAGAAATTGCCCTGTCACAGTCTCTCAGAAAATCACCTCAGCATATCTTATAGAGTTAGAAATGGTAGACTTTGATATCATTCTAGGCATGGATTGGTTACATTCCTATTAGGCCTCAGTCGATTTTAGAACTAGGATTGTTCGTTTTCAGTTTCCAGACGAACCAATCTTAGAATGGAATGGTAGTAGCTTAGCGCCTATGGGTCGATTCATTTCTTACCTTAAGGCCAGAAAGATGATTTCCAAGGGATATATCTATCATGTAGTTCGGGTTAAGGATTCAAGCTCTGAATCCCAAACTCTTGAGTCAGTTCCAGTAGTTAATGAGTTCTCAAAAGTGTTTCCAGAAGATCTTCCTAGAGTTCTTCCCGAAAGGGGAATCAACTTTGGAATTGATATCCTTCCAGATACCCAGCCTATTTCTATTCCTCCTTACAAACTATGCTCCAGCTGAGCTTAAGGAATTGAAAGAGCAGTTGAAAGACCTTCTAGATAAGGGCTTCTTCAGACCTAGTATTTTGCCATGGGGTGCACCAGTGTTGTTTGTGAAAAAGAAAGATGGTTCTCTAAGGATGTGTATTGACTATCGGCAGTTGAACAAAGTCACAATCAAGAATAAGTATCCTATCCCCAGGATTGATGACTTGTTTGACCAATTTAGGGTGCTAATCATTTTTTGAAGATAGACCTCAGATCCGGTTATCATCATCTCAGAGTCAGAGATAGTTACATTCTGAAAACAACCTTCAGAACTCGGTATGGTCATTATGAATTTGTAGTTATGTCATTTGGACTAACAATTGCTCCTGAAGCTTTCATGTATTTAATGAACAGGGTATTCAAGTAGTATTTGGACTTGTTCGTTATCGTCTTTATTGATGATATCCTCATTTACTCTAGGAATGAGGAAGAACATGCGACTCATTTGAGAGTTGTTCTTCAAACTCTCAAAGATCGCCAGTTGTTTGCTAAATTTAGAAAATGTAAGTTTTGGTTACAATCAGTTGCTTTCCTTGGGCATATAATATCCAACGAAGGGATCCGAGTGGATTTTCAGAAAATAGAAGCAGTCAAATAATGGCCCAGACCTACCTCTCCTACAGATATCCAAAGTTTCTTGGGTCTAGCAGGTTATTACAGAAGGTTCGTGGAAGGATTTTCATCCATAGCTTCTCCATTGACTAAGTTGACGTAGAAGAAGGTTAAGTTTTAGTTGTCAGATAATTGTGAGAATAGCTTCGCAAAACTGAAAACTAGGTTGACTACAGCTCCAGTTTTGACTCTACCAGAGGATTTAGATGGTTATGTTATCTATTGTGATGCGTCCAGAGTCGTCCTAGGTTGTGTGTTGATGCATCGAGGTAAGGTTATAGCTTATGCTTCGAGACAGCTTAAGGTGCATGAGAATAATTATCCGACTGATGAGCTCTAGCTTGCAGCAGTGGTGTTTGCACTTAAGATTTGGAGACACTACTTATATGGTGTTCACGTAGATGTGTTCACAGACCATAAAAGCCTTCAGTATGTGTTCACCCAGAAACAGTTGAATCTTCGCCAGAAGAGATGGCTTGAATTCTTCAAGGACTATGACATGAATGTGCTTTACCATCCTTGTAAGGCCAATTTAGTAGCAGATTCCCTTATCAGACTATCTATGGGTAGTGTAGCACATGTGGAGGAAGAAAGAAAAGAACTACCAAAGGATGTTCACAGGCTTGCTCGCTTGGGAGTTTGTCTTATGAGCATATCAGATGATGGTGTAACAGTTCAGAATGGGTCAGAATCTTCATTGGTAGCGGAGGTTAAGGAAAAGCAAGACAGTGATCTGATATTGCTTCAACTAAAGGGTGCAGTTCATCAGCAGAGAGTTGAGGTATTCTCCCAAGGGAGAGATGGTGTGCTTCGCTATCAGGGTCGATTATGTGTTCCTAAGGTGGTTGAGTTGAGACAGCAGATTCTTGCAAAAACCCATAATTCCAGGTATTCTATTCATCCAGGTGCCACTAAGATGTACCGTGATCTGCGGGAAGTCTTTTGGTGGAATGGCATGAAGAGGGATATAGCA
>JAJONR010007191.1:0-19014 GCA_029582245.1 Solanum etuberosum
AAACTGAGCAACAACATGATAATCTGATTTGGATCATTCTAACAGCTAAAACCCAACAATTTCTAACATTCAAGAAACCCTAGGTCTAGATAATATCAAGGGAATCAAGATTCTGACTGAATTCTAGGGACCTAATGGGCGAAAGAAACCCACTAGTGAAATACCACATACCTGGTGATGAATTCCACGGAGAAATCTTTTGATTTCGGGGCTGGAACTGAAGAAAACTCGTTGTGTTCTTGGATTAGGGCTGGTCGACTTAGACTTCCACTTTTCTCTATAAAATTTTTATATATTGAAACTATCTTTTAAATCTCTTTATTATATTATCTTGTATGATGAATGCTAAGTGGCTTGTATGGGGCCTCTCGGGATCTTATACGCCATGTTACGCCTAGGGGCTACCTTGGGTCGTGACAAACTTGGTAGAGCACCAGGTTTAGAACGGTCCTAGGAAGTCTCATAAGCCACGTCGAGTACAGTCTATTTCATGATTGTAAAGCTCACCATATTTATGAACGACAGGCTACAAGATGTTTAGGAAACTCTACTTCTTTCATTACCATAAAGTCATGTGATAGAGTTTAACTCTATTATGTCTCTCTCCGAATCCCTATCTGATGTTCTACATGATATGGCCACTCGAAGGGCATATGCTTGAATGAATGCGGGAGAGAATGTGAATCAAGAGGCTCCTCCTCAAGCTTCTCAAGTCCTGGTCGATCCTTTGGTCGAGCAACTGACTAATGCGAAGGTTAGGGCTACTTTTCAAGTGTTTAACCAAGCCATGACGGCCCAAGCCAATAGGGAGGTTGTGGCTCCCGTGAACCCAAATGTGGGTACGACAACATCTAGAGTGAGGGACTTCACTAGAATGAATTCTCCGGAGTTTCATGGTTCTAAGGTTGAGGAAGACCCTCAAAAGTTTATTGATGAAGTGTATAAGGTTTGTGATCATGGGAATGACGCCGGTGGAAAAGGGAGAATTGACTGCTTACAAACTTAAGGTTGTTGCTCAAGTATGGTTCAACCAATGTAAAGAAGGGAGAGCGGAAGATGCAGGTCTTTTTTGATGAGTCTGAGATTTTGACTCATTTAGGGCTTTATTTGTATAGGTTTAGTGTCCTCAAATGCTTATTTTATGCCAATAACTGATGTAAAACCCTTGATTTTTAGGATTATGGATTGAGGAACAAAGCAAGGACACTAAGTTGCATAAAGGAACAAAGCGAGCTGAAAGAATGAAGAAAAGAAAGCCTGGTGATCGCCAAGTCCACTTGGCGAGTCGCCAAATGGCCATTTCCGCCTAAAGTTTCAGTGTGCCAAGCTTTGAGGGTAAAAATCAAGTTGGCGAGAGAAAGGAGCAGTGGGCGGATCATCGAGTGGTTTCGCGATGCAATGTTGTATCACCCAAAGTTACAGACCTTGAGGATTGTGAATGCCAAGGCAGAAGGGTGAACGAAGTGACCAAAAGGCGGATCGCCGAGTGGTTCGGTGAGCCCGACTTACTTCACCGAGTGACTTTTCACAGCACATTTTCGGTGACTATAAATACGTCTTTGAATATTTAGTTTAATAGAAAATTTTCATATCAATTGGTATCTTAGAGTCTATTATTTGAGTTTTTAATTGAAGAGACAGTTTTTCTCTAGTTTTTCCTAAGCTTTGAAGAATTGAAGTTTTTCACTTTTGAGAAATTGGAAGTGGGTCTTTGATATTCATTGAATTGGAACATTGTAAGGATAAATCAATCTTACCCAGCTGATGGAAACTCAATTTGGTAACGCTTTTTACCTTTTTATGATGTCTAGCTAAAACCCCAATTCTTGGGGTGTGATTATGGGCTGATTTAGCTTATTGGTATTGCTAATTGTTAGTTTATTTGCTATTTAAAAGTGAGTTCAATCATTTATTGTGGGTTAATTTAAGAATTATAGTTGCAAATGCGATTCTACCTTTGTGTTCTTGGCTTCCTCGAGAGAGAGGTTTTAGAACTAAGGTGTTTGATTGATGGTCTGTATTGAGTTGACCTGGGTTTAGCTCGAGAGAGTGTATCCTAAACCCTTTTCCACACATTCAGCTCGAGAGAGTAAATGGACTAAGGTGTGGGCTGTTCTTATTTTGCATGCTTGTTTATGTTCGAGAGAAATCAACTTGATTCGGGGTAAATTGTTCGAGACAAAATTTATCTCCGCTATATTCTAGCTTACTCACTAATATTTAGTCATTTTCTAATAGTTGCAATTACCCATTTGTCTATAATAACCTATAATCGAATCACATCCCAAGAACCCGTCTCATTATTGTTATTTCATATTGTTTGCTGCTGTTTGTAGGTGATAATTTCAAAACCAAAACCACCATTTGATATTGGTGTCACCTCCTGATTTGAATGATGTTTTTATTTGATCATTTTTATTTCTATGACTTATTTGAGCACATTCGTACTTACCTATGTAATCTCAAACACGTACCGCTCTCTATGGGATTCGACGCCAACTCATTCAGTTGGGTTTTATACTGATTAACGACCGTTGACACTTAGAATTGGATGTAGTGTCCTTGAAACGTTAATCAGAATGGCGCCGCTGCCGGGGAGTGGTGTTGTTTGAGAATCTTTTGGTGAAAGTGGATTTTTGTTCTTTGTAGTCATAGTTGAATCTACTTACTTTCAGTTTTGGTTTGTGTATTGCTGTTTAAAACAGAGGAAATGAGTGTCAACGGAAGCAATGGTAGCCAAGTGGGCCACCAAGATGACATCAACAATCTCAATGATATCAATGAGCCAAATGTTAATGACCCTAATCTTTTGGTGGATTTGGTGCCATCCGCTTGCTTCCTGCCGAAGGGAACATTGTGTTCCACATTACAAGCACCATGTTGCAACTCTTGCAATTGAAAGGGTTGTTTGGTGGGCTAGCTCATGAGGATCCCCATGAACATATAAAGAACTTTGTCGATGTTTGTGGGGCATTCTCCTTCAAGAACATATCCCAAGAGTCGGTCCAGTTGAGGTTTTTCCCATTTTCTCTAATGGGAGAAACATGTAAATGGTTGGCTGAGTTGCCAAGAGATTCTATCACTTCGTGGGAAGATCTTGTTACCGTATTTCAAGTGCGATTTTTCCCTCCTTCGAAGATGATGACTCTTCGGGACAGAATTCAAAGCTTGAAGAGTCTAGATGCTGAGCCAATTCATGAGACTTGGCTAAGGTTTAAGAAGATGGTGCTGCAATGCCCAACTTATGGGTTGCCCGACAATGTCATGCTGCAGTACTTTTACCGAAGTCTTGATTCGGTAAACAAGGGAGTAGCTGACCAACTTTCTCCGGGAGGTTTGATGCAACAACCTTACATTATAGCAGCCCAGCTCTTGGATGGTATGACCAAAATTAACCGGGCATGGTATACCCGTGAAGATCAGGTCTCCCCTCTCACTTTTAAATTGACAAACAAGCAGCTTGAAAAAGATCAAGAGAGGGACCAGAACATGGCAAAGATAATGACCCAACTTGACATCTTAGCCAAGAATGTCATGGGTGCTGGTGCTAGAAGTGTAAATGTTATCGGTGTTGGGGGTGTAAATCCCAAAGAAGCCAAGTTTGAAGCATTATACAATGAGGAAGTAAACTTCCTAGCCAACCAAGGTGGAGGATATCGTGCTAACTACCCAACACAGGGTGGTAACCAATGTTGGAACAAAGACGAAGGATGGAGAGATCGTGATAGAGAGTGGAGGGATCGCAACCCCACTTGGAAGGAAAGGGATGGGGAGAAGGATAGGTATGTTCCTCCCCACGAGCGTCAAAAGCCTAAATATTCTGAGGGTGGCCGTTCTGAGGATATGCTCTCGCGTATTCTCAACAAGGTTGAAGGGTCCGATAAAATTTTGAAGGAGATAAAGGAAGATGTATCAACCCTTAACCAGACGGTGACGTCTCATTCCGTCTCTATCAAGCAGTTGGAGACCCAAATGGGTCAAATTTCTTCTCATTTAAACCTGAGACAACAAAGGGGGTTGCCTAGTGATACTATGGCAAACCCCAAAAATGAAGTTTGAGCGAGGACTTGCATCGTGCCACGACGTTAACTAAGGCGCTGCTTGGGAGGCAACCCGAGTTTTTATTTTCTTTCTTTTGTTTTTTGAATAATCGTGTGTTGATTGTGCAGGTGAAAAAGTGGAATGTGTTTGAAAGAGGCAGGTTGGCGAACAAAATGTCCAGTCGGTGACTCGCCGAAGAGGTTGTTGTGCCTGACCTGGACCGTCGTTGGGCTCAAGGAATTATGAAGATGGAGTCTATAAAACTCGACGGGCCCATGGACAAGTCGGTGAATCGCCGAACAGGTCGGCAAGCCTGATCTTGACCGCCGTTTGGACCCCCACGATAACTGGAGGTCCCGTAAAACTCGGCGAGGTAAGTACCCACTCGGTGTGTCACCGAGTGGGTCGGTGAGGTCGACTAACATCGCTGGAAGGGCGCGAACTGAACGGTTTTAAAAGGCCAAAGGTTTAAACTTTCAAACTCTATCACATTCCCTCACTTTTTAACTTCATACAATCACACCCGTATTATATATTTCCTATATTTTCGTATTTTACCGCTTTTGGTTCGTCGATCTTGTGTTCAGAGTTGGAAATCTTTGCTGTCTAGGTTTACAAATTTATCTTTCGGCATAAAGGTTGGTTTTCCGAACCCCGAACTCTTAATTAGCGGTTAAACTCAAATGCATTGCTATAAAATGTGTTGATATGTGTTGGGCCTCTCTGAAATCGTTTATGTGTGTTTGCGTGCCTATTTTAATTTAGATTTTGTGCCTAAATTACCTAAATTGTTATTTTTCCAAAATTCCGTGCCTTAAAATTGATCATAAATTGTTAGGTTGTGCTTAACTGTTGTTGGGTCTAGTCGGGTAAAGTCTGAGTAACTTCGTATTGTGCTAAATGACGTGCTTTGCCCAATGATGGAGCGTTTGACGTCATTGCTAAGGGCTAAAGTCGTCAAATGGCCAATTTTGGCCAAAACTGGGGGAAGTCTGAGTACCCCGATGGCATGGGTCTAGTGGGTCTGAGTCTAATTGATTGTGTATGTAGTTTGATTTTGTTTTCGGGGGCTGCGGGGTTGAATTTGAAAGTTGGGGTTGAAAATGGCACGTTGGGCAGTTTTGCGAGCTGGGTCGAGCTCGCCTAACCACTCGGCGGTTCGTCGAGTCCCCCTTTATCGCCTTTAATTTCTTGATAATGTTGAGTTTGGGTGATGTAACTTTCGGTGAGAAGCCTGAGATCACCGAGTGCACTCGGAGACTCGTCGAAAGTCTTCCTTGATCGCCCTTTCTGCGTCCCCAACCCCTAAAATACATTGTAACTTTCGACGGGCTAGTCTGTGCTCGCCGAATGATGTTGGCGATTAGCCAAAAGCCCTTTCCCATCACCGACATGCTATTTTTCTGGAAAATTTTTGAGCCAATCCTTTTGGCGAGCCCGATCTGGCTCGCTTAAGTGATTCGGCGACTCACCGATCGGTTCAGCGAGTCTGTTTGCAGCTTGATTTTCTGTAGTTTTGCTTGAATCATTCTAACTTATTTTGGTGTGTTTTGCAGATATGGCTAGAACCAATTTAGACATGCCGCCCCGCAAAAGGGCACGGGGCATAGCCATCAACGAGGGGACAGCTACCCCTTCTAAAAAGGGAAGAAAGGAACCTCCATAAGGAGGAAAAGGCAAAGGGAAGAAGCCCGTAGTTCCGGAGCACAACTCCGGCAGTGAGGGAGAGTCGTTTGACTCCCAGGCTGCATTCTTTGAGCCTGATGATGACCAGCCCTTACAGTCCCGGCAAGCAAAAATTCGTGCTAGGTCTCGCCAAGAATGATCCAGAGTTCCAGAGACCACCCTTCCTACGGCAGATACAGTGCCAGCTCCAGCACAGACGGTGGTTCCAGTTCCACCTGTTCAGGGTCCTCTTCCCCGGCTACTCAACAGACTAAAGGCCGAGGGACTGATGACGATTCTAGAGGAGAAGCTATTATCCAGAGAGGGCTTAGAGGGTAGATACTCTAGGGTGAGGGAGACACTCCAGTACCATCTCTTCGAGTAGTTTACCAAGCCCATACATCCCTACATGGGTTCGGGAGTTTTACTCAGCATACGGTGATATGGTCCCTAAGGGAAAGAATAAGTCCAGTGCTTTCAGACCGGTAGGGTTCGTCATGGTTCGAGGGAAAGAAGTGGGATGCAGCAGAGATCATATCAATGATGTGCTTGATAGAGGGGCAAGGTATGACTACCCTAATTTGACAACCACTACGACACCTCTGGATGATCTCAAGGGATGGCTTTCCCTCCTCATTTCTGACACCACCCCGAGGTGGATTGAGGCAGTGTCCAGATAGAGAAGAAGGATTTGAATGTAGCTACACGGTACTGGTTCAGATTCATCAGCAGCTCCATCATGCCTTCACAAAATGAATCCATCCTCCGCCATCCAAAGGCGGTCAGTCTTGGGTCGATCATAGTCTGGAAGAGCATTGACATGGGACTCATCATTGAGAAAGAGATGGCCATGAGGGCCAAGCAGCGCCAAACGTCCCTTCCCTTTCCGGTCCTGATCACAAAGCTATGCCGGCGTGCGGGAGTTCCTTGTGACGAGAAGAGGGACATAGAGGTCACCCCCACATCCTCCACAGACATCCGGCGTATAGAGGCCGAGTACACTCAGGAGGAGGCAGACATGAGGAGAGCAGCTCCGGTGGACACATCCCCGGAGGTAGATGTTGAGACGATACCTGCAGAGGCATCTTTGCCTACTTCGGCCTCCGGGCCTTCAGGTACACCTGCTTCCACTTCCTCCCAGGCTCCTGGTACTTCTACTGCTTCCCAGGCCACCAGTATTACTTAGGCCATGATCCTGAAGATGGGGCACTTAGCCCATTCTGCTGATGTACGGGCGACCCGATTGGAGGCTGCGGTACGGTGGATGATCGAGGCTGCCATCCTAGCTACATTGACACCCCTCCAGGCATCTATTGACACCCTCATTGCGAGAGTAGAGACTTGTGAGAGTCGACATGGGGCTACGTCAGAGGTTATGACTTTGAAAGCCGAGGTTGCAGACTTGAGGAAGGATGTGGACTATCTAAAGTCTACAGACTTCACTACTTTATTTGAGGCAGCCGAGACTGAGGATGCTCCAGCTACTTCTGAGATTCCTCCGGCTACCACCATAGATGCACCTATGGGGATGTGGCAGCTGAGGCATCAGAGGCAGATGGAGCGACTGTGTAGACAAGACCCTTCTTTACGTCCCTCTCTATCGTGTTTTATTGACTTTATTTATTTTTTGCATTTGAGGAAAAAATGCTTTTATTTGTGATGGGGTGAGGTATTTCCATACCTACCACTTGTGATTATTATTTTTGTTTATATATTGGGTTTTTGTGCTGTAAATTGTGTTTTGACACTGTTTTGTGGATGTTTGAGCTTATGGCTCCTTGTTTTGATTGTAAATGGTTTTGACCCTTCCAAAAATTTTGCCACCTCTTCTCTTGTGTTAATGTGGATGTTCTTGTGTGAATTTGAGTATCGGTCATGATTAATACCGATGACTTGAATAGTGCTCTTAATCGAACAACAATGAATGCGCGGCTACGATGAGGCCAAATGAAGTTGCATAGACAATATGTGAACTTTTTGCATCTCGCTGTGACTAGCCAATTACCGAATGAGTCTCTTGTGATGAACATTGCACACTAACGATAGTGTGGAGTCTTATTTGATAATGGTGCCAATGCCTTGTGTGATGAGCTTACCGTGAACCTTGTGTGATGACACCTAGAATTTTCCCCGTTGGTCCGGTTGACTAAGGGATGCAAGGTCTTGAAATAATCTTAGGCAACAATTTTTAAGAGTGAAACAATTAGACAATATACCTCTTTTGTGGCCAACCTTGTGAGATGTGTGAATCTTTCTTGAACCCCTTTGAGCCTTGTCCTTTTCTTGGAAGAAACTTGATGAAATTGAAACCCCTCTTTATCCATTCACCCATAATCCTCATGAAAGTGTGGTGTGTTTGAATAGCCAACTTAGGCCAAGGGTGTGGTGAAAAGAGAAGGAAAATCAAGAAGTGTGAAGAAGTCCCCCTTTATCCATGGAGTTGAAAAAGATGGAACCCCTCCATACAAAAAAAAGAGAAATAAAAGAAGAAAGAAAAAGAAAAAGAATGAAAAAGTTGTGAAATAAAGTTGTGAAAATTGCAAAAGAAATGAGGTGTCCGGTATTCCATGAGAAGTGAATAATGGGGTGAATATTGAGCATGAATGAAAATACTGAAGAAAAGGAAAAAAAGTTGTTCACACCACATTTCATGAGGATAGCAGCCACTGAGCCTAAATGACCATACCTTTACACTCAGCCCCGTTACAAGCCTTGAAAAGACCTTTTTGATCTTGAGTGAGCTGAAACAAATGTTGGCTGGAAAATAAGGACAAACCTATGGGTGAAGTCATGCATGTGTTTATCTTTTTGAGTGTGAGAGTTGTTTGTGATTCCGAAGCTATAAATTGTTGAACAATTGTTTGTGAATATGGAATCATCATTGTTGTGAGGGCATTTGAGTACCTTTGTTGAGCTTGAACTTGCATTTGAAGCAAGTATTGTGAACTTGAGAATCTTTGATGATGGTGAGTCACAACTTGAATCTTTGAGTGCACAATCGATCCTTTTATGAGTAAGTTGAGTTTTGTTGTGTGCATTCATGATTGAGTCTTTTGTAGCACTGTTTGAGACATCCTTTTTGAACTGTTGAAGTTGAGTTATACTTGAGGACAAGAAAAAGTTTAAGTTGGGGGTGTTGATGAGTCCGAGATTTGGACTCATTTAGGGATTTATTTGTATAAGTTTAGTGTCCTCAAATGCTTATTTTTTTCCAATAGCTGATGTAAAACCCTTGATTTTCAGGATTATGGATTGAGGAACAAAGCAAGGACACTAAGTTGCAAAAAGGAACAAAGCGAGCTGAAAGAATGAAGAAAAGAAAGCCTGGTGATCGCCAAGTCCACTTGGCTAGTCGCCGAATGGCCATTTGATCGCCTAAAGTTCCAGTATGCCAAGCTCTGAGGGTAAAAATCAAGTTGGCGAGAGAAAGGAGCAGTTGGCGGATCATCGAGTGGTTCTGCGATGCAGTGTTGGATCGTCCAAAGTTACAGACCTTGAGGATGCTGAATGCAAAGGCAGAAGGGCGAACGAAGTGATCAAAGGGCGGATCGCCGAGTGGTTCGGCGAGCTCGACTTACTTCGCCGAGTGACTCTTCACAGCACATGTTCGGCGACAATAAATACGTCTTTGAATATTTAGTTTAATAGAAAATTTTCATATCAATTGGTATCTTAGAGTCTATTATTTGAGTTTTAAACTGAAGAGAGAGTTTTTCTCTGGTTTTTCCTAAACTTTGAAGAATTGAAGTTTTTCACTTTTGAGAGATTGGAAGTGGGTCTTTGATATTCTTCGAATTTGAACATTGTAAGGAAAAATCAATCTTACCCAGTTGATGGAAACTCAATTTGGTAACGATTTTTACCTTTTTATAATGTCTAGCTAAAACCCCAATTCTTGGGGGTGTGATTATGGGCTGATTTAGCTTATGGGTATTGCTAATTGTTAGTTTATTTGCTATTTAAAAGTGAGTTCAATCATTTATTGTGGGTTAATTTAAGAATTGTAGTTTCAAATGCGATTCTACCTTTGTGTTCTTGGCTTGCGAGAGAGAGATGTTTTAGAACTAAGGTGTTTGATTGATGGTCTGTGGTTATTGGGTTGACCTGGATTCAGCTCGAGAGAGTGAATCCTAAACCCTTTTCCAAACATTCAGCTCGAGAGAGTGAATGGACTAAGGTGTGGACTGTTCTTATTTTGCATGCTTGTTGATGTTCGAGAGAAATCAACTTGATTCGGGGTAAATTGTTCGAGACAAAATTTATCTCCTCTATAGCGTAGCTTACTCACTAATATTTAGCCATTTTCTAATAGTTGCAATTACCCATTTGTCTATAATAGCCTATGATCGAATCACTTTCAACAACCCGTCTCATTATTGTTATTTCATATTGTTTGCTGCTGTTTGTAGGTGATAATTTCAAAACCAAAACCCCCATTTGACATTGGTGTTACCCCCTGATTTGAATGATGTCTTTATTCGATCATTTTTATTCCTATGACTGATTTGATCATATTCGTACTTCCCTATTGAATCTCAAACACGTACCGCTCTCTATGGGATTCAACCCCAACTCATTCAGTTGGGTTTTATACTGATTAACGACTGTTGACGCTTAGAATTTGATGAAGTGTCCTTGAAAAGTTAATCACTCTTTATTGGAAAAAGTTTAAAGTTGCTTTCCTTGATAGGTTTTTCCCCCTTGAGATGAGTGAGGCAAAGGTTCTTGAATTTATCATCCTTCTACAAGGAAATATGATTGTGAAGGAATATGCTTTGAAGTTCACACAATGGTCTAGATATGCTCCTATTATAGTTGCTGATCCTAGGGTAAGGATGAGTAAGTTTGTTTCGAGAGTGTTCAAGATTGTGGTTAAGGAATGTTGTACTGCTATGCTTATAAATGATATGGACATTTCTCGTGTCATGGTTGAATCTCAACAAATTGAAGAAGCCAAAATTAAGGAAGGGTCCAGGGAGGTAAAGAAGGGTAAGACCGGTGATGGTAACTTCTCACACTCAAGGTCCAATTGTCATGGTTGTTCTAAGTTCCGACGAAGGTTTTCCGGCCAAGGTTCATCCAATGCTCCTCCTAAGTTCAACAAAGATAGGGTGTTCAAGGAGGAAATAGTAGTGGATCTTCATTGCCTACTTGTTCTTAGTGTTGAAAGAAGCATGAGGGTAGATGCCTCATGAGTTCCAATGCTTGGTTTGGTTATGGTAAGATGGACCACAAGATAAGGGATTGTCCCTCAGTTGCTAAGAATGCAGAAGATAATCGTCGATGGGCTCAACCTAATCCTTCATCCGGTCCTTGTGGACGTCAGAAGCAAAACATATTTTATGCTCTTCAGACTCTTCAAGAGCAAGAGGGTTCGACCGATGTGGTTACCGGTATGTTGAAAGTCTTCCAACTTGATGTTTATGCTTTACTTGACCCCGGTGCTACCATGTATTTTGTAATGCCATATGTGTCTATGAGGTTTGATATTCTTCCGAATGTGTTGTTAGAACCTTTTTCTTTCTCTAGTTCAATTGGTTATTCTGTTTTGGCTAAGAGGGTCTATAGAAAGTGTCCCGTCTCCTTGTCCCATAGAGTCACTCATGTTGACCTTGTAGAGTTTGATATTCTAGATTTTGATATTATCATTTGTATGGATTGACTGCATGCATGTTATGCTTCTATTGATTGTAGAACCCGTGTAGCCAAGTTTCAGTTTCTGAATGAACCCATTTTAGAGTGGAAAGGGGGAGATTATATGCCTAAATGTCAGTTTATCTCTTGTCATAAAGCTAGAAAGATGATTTCGGAGGGTTGCTTTTATCATCTAGTTAGGGTGAGGGATATGCATTCTAAGACCCCTACTCTTGAGTTGGTCCCCATTGTAAAGTAGTTTTCGGAAGTGTTTTCTGATGATTTACCAGGTATTTCTCCCGAAAAGGAAATAGACTTCGGTATTGACCTTCTCCCAAATATGAAATCTATCTCTATTCCTCCTTATCGTATGGCCCCGACAGAACTTAAGGAATCGAGGGAGTAATTAAAAGATTTGTTGGATAAGGGTTTCATCCAACCAAGTACCTCTCCATGGGGTGATCAAGTTTTGTTTGTTAGAAAGAAAGATGGTTTACTCCGTATGTGTATTGACTACCCGCAATTGAATAAGGTTACCATTAAAAATAAGTATCCTCTTCCAAGGATAGAATATTTATTTGACCAACTTCAAGGAGAAAGTTACTTCTCTAAGATTGACCTCCAATCGGGTTATCACTAATTGAGAGTGAAAGAAGATTATATTCTGAAGATGGCTTTTCAAACTCAGTATGGTCATTATGTGTTTTTGGTAATGTCGTATGGTTTGACTAATACTCTGGTAACATTTATGGATTTGATGAATAAGTTGTTTAGACAATACCTTGATATGTTTGTGATCGTGTTCATTGATGATATATGATCTATTCAAGAAGTGAAACGAGCATACCAATCATCTGAGGATTGTGTTGCAAGTCCTCAAGGACCAACAACTCTTTGCAAAGTTTATTAAGTGTGAGTTTTCGCTGAGGTCCGTGGCTCTTCTTGGTCATATTGTTTCCGGTAAGGGTATTGAGGTAGATCCCAAGAAGATGGATGCGGTGAAGAGTTGGCCTAGACCTATCACGACTCAGGGGTACACCCTAGATGTAACATGGCGTACTAGACCCCGAAAGGCCTAACACAAGCCATAACATAAAGTAAATAGAAATGATGTGGAAATTTTAAAACTTTTTTCATACAATCGAAGTCTTTATAAAAGCAAGCGGAAGTCTCTAGCACTTTTGTCTCAAACCATCTAAACTCAACTTGAATAAAACTTTGGGACGCAGCCCATACAAAAGTCTAAAACATAAAAAAAAAGACATAAAGGGAAGGTGATCAAATCCTCGATGCTATGAGGACTCACTAATCTTCAACTCCTTTGCACTACTAGCAACCTAGCCACGAGAATGGAACTAAATTTTGCCGGACCCTAAATTTGATCAGAATGTAGGCAAGAGTATGTGTTAGTACAAAATGTACTAAATATGTTAGCTAGCATAACATCATAAGAGCATAACATAAGGGTTAGCTAACATAAAACATAAATCATAATCATAAGAGATAATAACATAATTATAAGCATAACCTCCAACATAGACATAATGTAAGCATTACTCATTATAAAGCGTAGTCTATATACATAGTCAATACTTAGACTTTCATATCATAAGAGAACCATTTCATAAGGAACCTCCCAGTATACTTGTGCAATGCATGTATAAGACCCCATAATCCCATTCATGTTAAGTATACCCTTTGGACATCATAATCATACTTACAATATCACAATCTTATCTTTAGCTTAATTCTCATAGACAAGGAAATCTATCAGCTTTAGTCAACATGTCAAGGATGGAAACTATAGCAACAATCCAAGCTAATCAGACATCATATAAGAGAAACACTTCATAAGTAACTTCAAGTCATACTTGTGCAATGCATGGATAAGATTCCATAATCCCACCCATACTAAGTATCACTTTAAGTCATTATGCATGTTGATAATCTCTTTGATCTCATATTTTGCTCATCATAAAAAATGAGGGAATCACCTCTAGTCATACATATCATGGAATCATAAAGGACAAGGGGAATCACCTCTAGTCATACATATCATGGAAGGCCTATCAAGCTACAATCCACACAATTCATAGTTCATGACATAATACATATTAAGGAATCATACGTATTCACCTCCATGTTCATTTTAAGGAATCATATGTATTCGCCTCCATATCCATTTTAATAAGATATAGGTATTCGCCTCCATATCCATTTTAGGGTGGAATGTAGGTATTCTCCTCCACATCACTTATAAGGATCATAGGTAATCGCCTCCATGATCAACATAAAGGCTAATGGGTAATCACCTCTTGACTTGCCTTAGGAGTCATACATATATAAAGGGTGTTCACCTCACACTCCTCATATCATGTCATGGGTAATCACCTCATGTTTATCTCATTAGAAACAAGGGAATTCACCTCACAATCCTCTCATATAAAGGTCTTTGGGGGAATCACCACAACCTCATCACATTTCATAGTCCTTGGACTTAGATTCATTTTAGGTGAGCAAACCTTTCAACCTAGAATCATTTTATGTGAGATAACCTTTCATATCATATCATATTCATGCATAAGTGTGTATATGAGAATGCCCTTTCAACAACACAACAACATATCATGATCATAGACACTTCACTCTCAAAGTGTTCCTAAGGCATGAACATAGCTTTCATAAAACATGCATAATATCATATCTTGTCCTTTTCAAGGGTCAAGGCTCATATCAAGTCAACACATCTAGAATTACTACATTAGACATGGATACAATCATAAGTCAAGTGATTCTATCATTTCATACAATCTATCATTCATAAGGTAGATTAGGTAGGAAAGGCGTTCCACCACAATTCTATCCATTAGTCTTCTATTCTCATATAGACTTTACTCTCAAAGCCTTAACATACATAATTTATGTTATTAGCTTTACTCTCGAAGCCCTAGTGATCAACATTCATGACTACAAACCTTACTCTCAAAGCTTTACTTCTTACTATCATCTTTCATATCTAGATCACAAGGTATTATAGTCAAAAGCTTCATTCTTATACAATTCTAACCATAATTCATCATAAAGGCTCAATCTCAATCATTACTAGTCATGCTCCATCATATATACTTTAATCTAATTCAATTCATGTTTACATGCTTCTATTCTTGAACAATTACTATACATAACATCAATTCTAGAAGATCATCTATGAATCCTCAATTTTCCTTCACAAGGAATAAACCCACATTACTTCAATTTCATCAATTAGACTAGGGTTAACCATGGAAAACATGTGATATCATCATAATATCATGATTCACTACTAATTCAATCATAAACAATCAATATCCACTCAATTGGATTCATCCTCAACTTAACCCACAATATTGGAAAGAACCCTAACTTGAATTGGAGATTTCATCTTCACAATTGGGGGGATTCTAGGGGGCTCCAGAGATGGCAGAATCCATGGATGAATAAGCTAACATACCTTGGATATGAATCCCTTACAAATCTTGGAAGATTTCTTCTTCTTTTTCTTCTTCTTCACTTTCTAGAGAGAGAATTTCTTGGAGGGAATTAGGTTACTCTTGGTGATTTGAAATAATGATTTGGAATCACTTGATTAAGGGTCTAAAGTCTTTATATAGTAGGTCTAATCTAGGGTAAAACGACATCACTTAATAACTAATTAATTCTAGAAAGTTCCATTAGCCAAAACTTGAACCGTCTTAAGGCCAAGACTGCCTCACCCACGAGACCACGCCCACGGGCTGTGGGTGGACCCACGGGGCATGCTGGTCATCTGTGGGTGGAGGTAGTGGAACATGATTCTTGAGCCCTTAACCCACGACCCCTCACCCACGGGGCATGGGTCGCCCTATGTGGCGTGAGTCCCCCTCGTGAGTGGACTGTTTTGGGGCAGCTTTTAGGGTAGTCCTAGGGTCCTCCTCAAGGACCCTTTGTTGGTTCTTGGGGAGTCGTACCTTGACGTTAAACCCCGAAACCCTTCATTTTAAGTACGGGAAGTCATATCTATGACTCTAACCCTCACGTCAAACTCTAGTTGACCTACTAAACTATGGGGTGTTACAATATCTCCCCCTTGGGAACATTCGTCCTCGAATGACACTCTAGGCACTTCTTAAGGTCCCGACTCTAGACTAGCAACCCATCATGCATGCAACTCATCTAAATGCACACAAATAAAGAAGGAACTTCATCTCCAAAATAAACATACTCAATGCATCACAAGGGAGTAGGAACTACATCTAACAACCTAAAATGCATGACACTCAACATCTACTCATGTTCAAGGAGAAACTACCATCTCCAAATTAAAACATGCTCAACACACTCATGGAGCTCGTATGCAATTTACTCTCAAAAGCATTTATTCAAGGAGGAATCTCTCAACTCCAAACTTAGGCATGCTCATATATTCATCTCATGAAGTCAAATAGGCAATTCATACTCAATGCACTACAATATGAGGAAATAAATCATGTAAACTCATTTTTTTTAAAATCACAAGCTTTCATGAACATGCATAATTTAAGGGAATCATGGCAACACATAAACACACAATGACCTTTCTATCTAAGCACACCATCTCCCCCTTGGGAGCAAGCCTAAATGGACTTTCTAAGCACCATTCATACTAAAGACAACTTCAAAATCTAACATATCAAGTCACAAAAGACCAAGCAATATCGGAATCTAATAAAGCATGAAACACATACCGGTAGTCACATTCGGGGAACATTCTTGTTCATCTCTAGATTGGAGAGCATAGAACCTATTTTAGCTTTAGAGCACTAGCACCCGAACTAATTGGACCGGATGAAGGGTAGGGTTGAGACCTACGACGACTATCTCCCTCGTTTCTGGAAACTGTAGGGCAATGCCTTATTTTTTGGCCTAACTTACCACAACCAAAACAAACATTGGAACCTGCTAAGCATTCACCCTCATGCCTACTATCACACTTACTACATCTCGGCAATAGAATCTCACAACTATCATCTTGAGACTAAGGGTTAGACACCCTCTTTTGGTTGAACTTAGGAGTACTTGAGGGACCTTTCCCGGGGAACTTTTGTCTAAACCTAGGGTGACCTTGCTCATTGGACCTTGTGTTGGAGAAGTTTCCATCTCCGGTTCTAGCCCTCTTTGCTTCCCTATCCTTCTCCTTAAGCTTTAATTCCTCAAGTTCTTGGGCATGCACTATGAGATGTGAAATATCCATATCGAGCATAAGCAATGCTGTACGACATTCTTTTTCTACCAAGTCGGACACTCCCATCATGAACTTATTCATCTTAGCCCTCGAATCCGCCACTATAGTAGGAGCATACTTGGATAGTTGGGTAAACTTCAAGGCATACTCCTTAACACTCATGCTACCTTGCTTAAGGTTAATGAACTCTTGCATTTTAGCCTCCCTCAACTCTAGGGGAAAGAACCTATCAAGAAATGCCAACTTGAACACTTCCCACTCTATGGGACCCACTTCTACCGGTCTACTCTCTTTCCATTGATTGTACCATACTTGAGCAACATCTTTCAATTGGTAAGCGGATAACTCCGCTTTCTCTACCGAAGTAACCCCCATAATATCAAGTACTTTATAAACCTCATCTATAAACTCCTTAGGATCCTCTTCCACTTTGGATCCATAAAACTCTGGAGGGTTTATCTTAGTAAAATCCTTCACTCTTAAAGCCACTAAATTCACACTAGGATTCACCGGAGCTACGACCTCTCTATTGACTTGCGCTGTCATGGCTTGAGCCAACATTTGAAAAGATGACCTAATCTCCTCATTCGACATAGTCGGAGGATCAATAGGAACTTGAGGAGCTTGAGGATCTTGAGGAGCTTTATGATTCACATTGTCTTCCTCATTCCACCTAGTATTTTCCCTTGTATTAGCCATACCTTGAAAATCAATGGGCATGGATTAGGAGAGAGACCTAATAGAGTTAAAATCTATAGCAGGACTTAGAAAATGAAGAAGTGAGATTTCCTAATCATCTAATAGCTTCCTATTCAAAAATGTGGCGCGCTTCACACTTATGAACAAGACTCTACTAGACGTGGTTTTGAGACAATCCTAGAATCATTCTAAACCTTGTGCTCTGATTACCAAGTTTGTCACGACCCAGGGGTACACCCTAGATGTAACATGGCGTACTAGACCCCGAAAGGCCTAACACAAGCCACTTAGCATATCATAACATAAAGTAAATAGAAATGATGTGGAGATTTTAAAACTTTTTCCATACAATCAAAGTCTTTATAAAAGCAAGCGAAAGTCTATAGCACTTTTGTCTCAAACCATCTAAACTCAACTTGAAAAAAACTTTGGGACGCAACCCATACAAAAGTCTAAAACATAAAAGAAAAGACATAAATGAAAGGTGATCAAATCCTCGATGATATGAGGACTCACCAATCTTCAACTCCTTTGCACTACTAGCAACCTAGCCACGAGAATGGAACTCAATTTCGCTAGACCCTACATTTGATAAGAATGTAGGCAAGAGTATGCGTTAGTACAAAAAATGTACTAAATATGTTAGCTAGCATGACATCATAAGAGCATAACATAAGGGGTAGCTAACATGAAACATAAGTCATAATCATAACATATAATAACATAGTTATAAGCATAACCTCCAACATAGACATAATGTAAGCATTAGTCATAATAAAGCGTAGTACATATACATAGTCAATACTTAGACTTTCATATCATAAGAGAACCATTTCATAAGGAACCTCCCAGTATACTTGTGCAATGCATGGATAAGACCCCATAATCCCATCCATTCTAAGTACACCATTTGGCCATCATAATCATACTTACCATCTCATGGTCTTATCTTTAGCTTAATTCTCATAGACAAGAGAATCTGCCACCTTTAGTGCACATGTCAAAGATGGAAACTATAGCAACAATCCAAGCTAATCATACATCATAAAAGAGAAACACTTCATAAGTAACTTCAAGTCATACTTATGCAATGCATGGATAAGATCCCATAATCCCACCGATACTAAGTATCACTTTAAGTCATCATGCATGTTGATCATCTCTTTGATCTCATATTTAACTCATCATAAAGGACAAGGGGAATCACCTCTAGTCTTACATATCATGGAATCATAAAGCACAACGGGAATCACCTCTAGTCATACATATCATGGTAGGCCTATCAAGCTACAATCCACACAATTCATAGTTCATGATATAATACATATTAAGGAATCATAGGTATTCGCCTCCATGTTCATTTTAAGGTATCATATGTATTCGCCTCCATATCCATTTTAATAAGATATAGGTATTCGCCTCCATATCCATTTTAGGGTGGAATGTAGGTATTCTCCTCCACATCACTTATAAGGATCATAGGTAATCGCCTCCATGATCAACATAAAGGCTAATGGGTAATCACCTCTTGCCTTGCCTTAGGAGTCATACATATATAAAGGGTAATCACCTCACACTCCTCATATCATGTCATGGGTAATCACCTCATGTTTATCTCATTAGAAACAAGGGAATTCACCTCACAATCCTCTCATATAAAGGTCTTTGGGGGAATCACCACAACCTCATCACATTTCATAGTCCTTGGACTTAGATTCATTTTAGGTGAGCAAACC
>JAJONR010007193.1:0-19122 GCA_029582245.1 Solanum etuberosum
TCGGTGTCAGGTTGTGTTTGATGTTGTTGATTCTCTTGGAATTCCTAAAATGCAAACCTTAAATATTGATGGTGGTTTAGATCAATCCCATTGTTCGAGGAAATATCTCGTTTAGTAAATGAAGAGTCCAGCCTAATTATATTTAACAATAATTGTGAAGTCAAGGCAATTCTTTCCTGAACTATTACAATTGATCTAATAATTCCTTTCTCAGAAGATGGTCATAGCTTTCTAGAGCAATCCTTGATGACTTATGTTTGTCATAGTTAATTTCAGATTCTTCAAAAAAAAAAAGAGGTATAATTTTATTTTTTTTAAAAACAGAGAAGTATAGGATTTGACTTTCCTACGATGAAACATTTATCCATACTGCAAAAAGAAAGAACTGCAATCTTTCATTTAAGAGCAATTCTTAGGGGTGCAGTCCTGAGTCACAAACTGCTACATTCATATTCACCTCATTTTTGCATAAGTAGAACTTTCTAGTAAGTCCACTAATAAACACTTCTACACGATATCAAGTCAATAATTAAGTACAATGAAAAAGACCAATAAATTAGAGAATAAATAAATTTAAATCATTAGTCTTTATATCAGACATAAGTTATCAAGAATTTTTCAATTGATAGTCATATTCTCAATAAGTAATCACCAGGAGAAAAAAAGGAAAGAAAAAAACTCACTCTACATTTTCCTTAAGTTCATATAAATTAGCCAAAGCAATGAAATTGCATTGAGAGGAAGAGAACTCAATGTACCATTAATCTTTATGCTTCTGTGTATTTGATTTTAGAAAAATCAAGTAGAATAAGAGATATGAAGTGCAAGTTAGAAGGAATTTTTTTTTGGTATGTGCATGTTATTCCTTCTTTTCAACCAGAAAGTTACTACAAAGTAATTCAAATTTGTCACAACCCAGACCGTCGTGATTGGCACCCATACTAACCCTCCGGTGGGAGAACCGTTACTACAACCCAACTAACCAAATTAATGAAAACTAAAGCATTTAAAGATACGGAAGCAGGTTTAAATGTCTAAAGGAAAAATAGAAAGTTCCCAAAAACTCTGAAGTCTAACAAAACAATTGCGGAAATAATGCCTAGAACCTGAAAGTCAATGTACCAAAACTCTAAATCAACAAGTCTAAGAAAATGGGTGCAACCCAAACTAAACATAAGAATATCTAAAGTATTAGTCTAAGTTCGAATAGAAATGGACTAAACATAACGAGAACCCATGGCAGCCTGGAAGAACTGGCTCACCCTTGAATTCGATGCCGATCACTGATCTCCTAAACAAGGTCTTTCAGTAGCCGCCTAAAGATGCCCTGTACTCAACAAAGAAAGAGCAAGTGCAGTATCAGTACACAACCACAGTGTACTGGTAGGATCACGCGGCTATTCCAATAAGTGAACATACATAAGCAGTTACAACATAGTAAAACAGGTATATACCGAACATATACAATATCAGTCATCATATCAGGAGCAATGTACAATTCCACATTCTCAATAATACGCATATATATAACAAGTTATTGGTCCTCTCATGAAACTCATACTCAAACTGTTAGTGTACCGGATCGTGGCACCCCTTCCAAGTTAGTATATCGGATCGTGACACCCGTTCCAATTTGTATGTCAGTACGTGACATCCGATCTCAGTTAGTGTGTCGAAACGTGACACCCGTTCCATTCAACATACTACAATCATAATCACATTGTATATTCTCATAATCATACAATCAAGTGTTGATTCATGACATAAAATCATTCATTCATACTCATTTACAATAGGTGTGATCAATAGTGAAACATTCGCATGCATACATGCATTACAATGAAGCAATTACTAACATACATCACACAAACATGAAATCACAACCATCACCTACCTCGAACAAAGCTTGAATCCCCTAAGAAACTTGATTCTTCCCTTTTCAAATTCTTTTCGCTTGCTCTTGGTCTACAAACAATCAATATAATGCAAGGATCAATAAACAAGACCTAATTACCCGGTTTTTAGTCAATAATATCAACCCTAGGCCAAACCCTTGATCCCCATACCCAGTTTAGAGCTTCTTCCACCATAATTCCCAGATCAAAACCCTCCCCCATCGATAATTACCCAAGAAACTAAGTTCTACGGATTGAAAAATGGATTCAGAGAGTAAAAACCTTACCTTTGGTGCTAGAAGAGGTGGAAAACCTTCAATAAATATCCCTGGGTCGTTCCTTAGCTCTCAAGATCGAATGTTGCAGAATAATAACATTTTTGGGGTTTATTTCTGACTTAAGTTGTGTCTGTCCCGCTGTGACGGACCTCATCTCGCTACAGCGTCCCCGCCCTGGCGGGAATAATCCCGCCTTGGCGTCTTGCACGGAGACAGAGATTTAATTATAGAGTTTCAAACCCCCATTTCACAACACACCTTCAACCCATGACACTCAGAAATTACCCATTCACGCTAAGATCAGTTTTGAGAGTTCTACTTGCCCGAATTCGATTCCGTAAAGTCGTACGAGTTCCTTAACGTCTTAGCTATCTACTCACATGATCAAATTCATAATTAGATCTCTCATTTGTTATCAGATTTCCCTAGACCTCACTGACTCTGATTTCATCCAAATCTAGACTAGGTTAGGAAATCCCAACTTACTACCAAAAAGTTTTCTGACCCCAATTCTTTTCCCATTGGGTTTTCCCTAACGACGGAATCAGGTCGTTACAAGATTGTGCCAAAAAGGAAAAACATCGCACAATTTTTGAAAAGGAGACAAATGTGCACATACACGACTTTTATCCTTCAAGATTTATGTTAGAAGCATTATATTAATGGACATTGCACGAAGATCATGTAAAGTTTTTGCCACCACACTGCTTTATTTCTTTTCTTAGCGTCCACAACTCCCCTGTCTTGTTAGAAGTGAAGCTACTGTCAACAAAAATCTGATATTAAGGTCTTAGATAGGGGGCACTCTATGATTTTTTTTTTCCTATAAATATATTTATTGTAACCTAGAAGAGCCAGCATATATTGTTCTAAGGAGTTTTTCTTCTCCGTATTTAATTCTCCACTACCCACTTCTACTTGTTGACAACTATCTTGTCTTTGATTAGATACACTTATTTATTTATACGAAGAATAATAGTTTCTCAAATTCCCCTACATTGTGAGGGTAGGGAGGTACTATCCTCTTTGTAATCATTCTGCCTAAAGCATCCACTGACAAGATGTTTATGAAATTGTTTCATGGTTAGAACTACTATAGATCAAGGCTAGATGTTGAACAATCATGAAGCTAATGACTATGTTAAACTTGGCAACTTAAGCAAATTGGAATAAAGTAAAGGATCACATTTACATGTTGTTTATTTTGTATTATTAAAGGATGTTGCGATTCCAGAGATGATCTTCATGAAAGATTAAGAAACTACACCGGCCAAAGCTTCAAAAGCAGCCTTCAGTGATGTTAGGTTTCCCTCGTTACCTAAGCATCTAACTTATCATGCGAGTTTGGAGACTTCTGTTTTAGTAGCCCTGCATCATCACCACTGTAAAAGTTGATTAAAAATTTTAGTGGTCGGTATGAAGTCGATGACTTAAGGGAGAAGAGGAATGCAATAAAGCCACAACAAGCAGAAGAATTTAGCTAAACTATAAAGGGTGTGACGATGTGAATGAAAATCGTTTGCTATTAATTAAAAGTTAGGAAATTTTCTAATTAGCTTTAAGCGTTTGTTTTCTTTGTTGATACTTACATAGATTACCACTAAGAGTGATGAATAGCATGCTGCAAATTTGGATGCAATTATGTCTCAGACTGACTCGACGCTAAGTATAATGTGTCAGTTTAATGCTATCAGTTTGCTCTGACTACTTGAGTTTATGAAGCTTAGAGTTGTATCATATAGATATACTCTTCTAAAAACAGAAAATATAACTAATTTAAACCAAGCTCTGCATTTGTTCTTATCATGTTCAAAAGGTTCCTTTTAGAAGTTCACAAAGTTTTTATTCAAATAAATAAATTCTACATCTTTCACAAAGTACAATCTTCAAGAAAAATGACTTTACCAAATAAACAAAATAAAATACGGCTATATATAAATCTTTAAACCTAAGCCTAAGATAAAAGGCATGTAATCTAAAGTTTTGTTCAATGGGATGTAGCTTATTGACTGCTATGTGCATACATTGAAGGGAAATGAACAAGAAAGCCTTGAAGGTGTGGAAAATATGTTCATATTAGGGTCTTCAATTTCTAATGACTTTTGGTTCACTTATAAGGACTCAGTTAGTATAGATGCTTGAGTATTTTTTTAGAGAATCTTTTATTTCTTGCTTATATTTGGTTGTGTAGGGGTGTACGAAATGATTTCTGTATTTTTTCTAAGCTGATGTTATCCTACCCAAATAAAATAATGTTATTGAAGTGAATAAAATTAATACACTCCTTATAAGAAATTGAATATCAAGAAAGTCGAAATGTCACCATAACCTTGAAGACCAAAGCGGATGGGTTTCTACATAGTAAATTGCAATTTCTCTGACGTAAAAGAGCATACACTAATATTAAGAAGTACTATAAAAATTTCAAGTGAAAAAAGAACATGAAGAAGAATCCTTATTCAAGTTGTTGGTTCAGACTGGCTACAAATTGCTTCTTGTTGAATTCAAACTGAAAGCTAAATGAAAATTTGAATAAATAAGTATCTATTGTCTTTATGAAAGGAAAAACATTTTCATCAAAGAAGAAACCATGTTACACTTCAAAAAGATCTGAAACAAAGCATCAAAATTGGAGAAACACTAATACTTACCCAGTTGCAATTTCTCCGATGTAGTTTTCAATCAATTTACACACTCTTCCACCTTGATCAAACTAACCCTTTAATGTAGTTTCAATCCCCTTAATAAAGACCAAAAAACACATTAATAGAGATAGAATTGAGAGAAATACAAGATAGAGTCATAATATCCAACTAAGAAAGTGAAAAGAATTTTGCTCCATAGAACCCCAAAAAGGAAGCATCAATTCGTACTTTGTTTAATTCGAGATTCATTTGAAGGATTTGCAATTGGTTTCGATGGTAACAATGGAGGGTAGCCCCTCGAGGATTTGGCCATGGAGGAGTAAGGAGATCGGCTATACTTTCAGATTGTAATGAGATTTTATGGCGGAGACGGAGAGTGAGAGAGTTGAGAGATGAAGATACTTCTAGAGTGAACCTAAAGCTTCTAGAATGAACATAAAAAATCTTTATGATGGCTAACAAATCATAATTACAACTTTGCCCTTGGATGATTGGTATAATATCTGTTTTGCCATTGGTCGTCCTCCTCTTCACATTTCTATATAATAAAAAAATATGATATGATTTTAAAAAGGGTGAAACATTTGATAAATATAATCAGAGACTTTGCTATATATTTTTAAACTTATATTTTATTTCTAAGTTTTTAAAATGTTAAAAAGACCCATGACACCTCCACAAACTTACCCACTCTTTTTCCTTTTTAAAATCCTAACTTCAGAAAATAAATCAAAAAGAAATGTAGTGGCTATTAATAGTTTCTAATAACTACACTGAATTCAATTATGTAAATGACTTTCCAAGCAGATCTAAGGACATTTTAAAATATTTTTAAAACATTTGGAAGCCTTTCTCGTATTAAAAACGTCAATAATGTCGTTTCGTTTAGAAAGGGTCGGCCTGGGCGAAAGCAAAAGTTGTTCCAAAATCTAACAGCATCTACTCCAAGCTTCTCTTTATCTTGAGTAACTTCAAATTATTTGGAAACATTTATGATTAGGTTTTTCAGATTTGGAGTTTTTATCGAGTGCACACCAACTGTTTGATCATTTTCCCCCAACATGTCATCCCTGCAAATGACCCTCACTTTACCAGTAAAAATCCAACTCCAAAGCAATAATTGCATTTTCCCAGTGCAATCAGATTTCTTACGTGCTAAAAGCAGAAGCAAATTCACCACTTGTGTTATTTGCTCTAATCCGGGACCTCACAAATTGGTTCCAGATCGCAAGTTGGACAAACATGTTGTAAAAAACAACAATATTAGGTTCGTACACAAGCTTAAAACACTCTTACTTTCAAAACCAAAGCATTTCATGCCTATCAATGTTCTCTCCAAATGCCGCGGCTATTTGACTCTTTCTAAACCTCGCTCTATTCTTTCAATGATTCATCGTTATCCAACAATATTTGAGCTATTCACTATACCAACACCGCCTACACCCTTCAACGCCACTAAACCACTTTCTCAGCTCTGTGTTCGACTCACTCCGCCTGCTGCTGCCCTCTTTCGTAAAGAATTCGAACTGAAATCGGCTCATTCTGTTTTCTTGGCTGCTAAGTTACAGAAGCTTCTAATGCTTACGACGCATCATAAGCTATTGCTGTCCAAGCTAGTTCACATTGCGCCTGATCTTGGTTTGCCTGTTAATTTCCGCTCTCGCCTTTGCAATGATTACCCTGATAAGTTTCAGATTGTTGACACTTCTTATGGTCGTTCTCTTGAGCTTGTTTCTTGTGACCTAACTCTAGCGAATGCTTTACCGTCTCGTGAAGTTGACCATGTTTCACTTGGATTGATTGTAGATCGGCCATTAAAGTTCAAGCATTTAAAACTTCGAAGAGGACTAAATTTGAAGAGACAGCATGAAGAGTACCTTATAAAGTTTAAAGAATTACCGGATGTATGTCCTTATAAGACAAGAGTGAATGATTTCTATAAAGAGTCGATTAATGCTGAGAAGAGGGCTTGTGCAGTGGTGAGAGAAGTTTTGGGGATGATGGTTGAGAAGAGGACTTTGGTTGATCACTTAACACATTTTAGAAAGGAGTTTGGCTTGCCAAACAGATTAAGGGCTATGCTAATAAGGCACCCTGAGTTGTTTTATGTCAGTAAGAAGGGGCAGAGAGACTCCGTCTTTCTGGTAGAAGGCTATGATGATAGAGGCAAACTTTTGGAGAGGGATGAAATGCTGGTCATGAAAGATCACCTGATGGAGCTTGTTAGGAAGGGAAAGCAAATGAGAAGAGAAACAAGGAACGGTTTTGCAAAAGGTGATGAGAATGAGTATTTCAATCAAACGGGTGATGATGGTGAAGTTGATGACAATGACTACTTTGAACACTATGATGGTTTAGATAAATTGTTTGAAGTTGAAGACTTTAATTCAGGGAATGGTACAGATGATGATTTTGATTTTGATGATGGCTCTGCCAGTGATGAAAGCACCAAATTATGGGCTATCCAAGATGAAACACAGTTCTGGACAACTGAGGTGCATACTGGTGGAGATTCAGCACCTTGGTAGTCTTTCCATTCTGGTGATTGCTACTTGTAGTTAACATGTATGTATATGTAAAGATTGAACTTATCCTATTTGTTTTCTGAAGGTTTTTATTTTCTTAAAATTCCTACAATATTTATTCATTGACTGAGTGCATAGTATTTCAAAAAATAAAAGAGTTGTGTTTAAGGATTTTTCTCTATTGTTTTATTTTAATAAGCTGGTAGATTGTAAACTTTGCTACTAGATGAGAGAGAATAAAGGGAGTGAGTGGGTGAAAGAAGAGTGGTATGTTGATGAGATAATTTCATTAGGAAAATGGACAGAAGAGATTTTTTTAACAAGTGATAACTCAAACATAGGTAGAACCAAACTAATTCAGGGGATGATGGAAACCTTAAAAGAATTTCAAAACAGTCTGAATTAAAAGTTAATGTAAAAAAACTAGTATGAGAATACAAAGAAATTTTCTACTCTACGTTACAACTATGGATTACTCAGCACAATCTATACCTATACAGGAGAAGAACTAAGTCTGATTCCAGAAATACATAGAGCATTTACAACATACAAACGCATCTTCTTTTACCGTATATCCCTTTTATCATTGTCCTTGAGGGGAATAAAATGCATCACCACAGAATGAGACCACAAATATATAACAGCAAAACATCCAAGTTATCGTAAAAACTCCATTTGTTTTTGGGTAGAAGCTTTATATTATATAAAAACATATAAACTAGTGATCAGAAGCCTGAGAGTTTAACCTAGTATAGTTCTTACATAGTGTAAGCAAAGAGAATGAACCAGGTACCTGACTTGTAGAACTATACCAACCAGTACCATCTAGGGGTGGCAAATGGTGGATTGGATCGGATATTTTGGTCTGATATTTCTAAAGTTAATACTTTTTAAGTATTTTATTTTTTAAATAGTTCAAAATACATGTTTTGCAATATTAATGCAATTTGTTGATAATTATCCTTATTCTCAAAATATTAGGATTTTTATCGGTTAATTTTGTTTATATTATTTTATCACAACCGGCTGAATACGTTCAAATATTTGTTCATTTTTATAAAATCATTATTTCTGTTAAATTACATTTTTTACATGTCATTGGTTACGTTCGTTACATTTTTTTCATATTCATTTTATCTGTTACATTTGTCAATATTCATTTTGATATTTTGCACAGTCTGAAAATTCATTCTGATATGGATAAGATTTCATACACAGATATTTTATTAACCGGTGATTTTGGCCCATTTTTTTAAGATAGTAGTATTGTACTATTGGTGTTTTCAATTCTCTATTTAAAGAATAGCTTGCTCTTTAAGTTAAGGGCCGGTGGATTTTTTTAAGGGATAAGAATTTTTAGATTGTTTATTCACAAAAAGGGGTTTTTCATTATTTATTTTCCGGTGAGCTGACTGGAGCTCAACCAGTCCACCACCACCAAGACCCCTATCCCTTTTCTGATGAACAAAGCACCGGAGCAGTGAGCTTCCACCACCAAATCTCCACCTAAATCCTCATTTCCCTCTTTCCCGTTGCTAACAACCCAGACCATCAGACCTCAAACCCTTTCACTGTCTTCAGCGAGTTTCAACCACGAAACAAGCCACCTAAAACCAACCTTCAGTGTTCTTCCCAGACCAACACAACCAGTCACCCCCTAAATTTTGACCAGCTGCGAATACAAAACCATACCCAAAAACACCCCTATCCTTTTTCCGGCGAAGCAACCCATTTTCTCATTTTCTAGCGAACAACAACACGACCCAAAACCCTTCCGTTTTCTCTGCTGCAACCAGCAGCTCCGACCCCCAAAACCACAGACACAAAACCCAAACCATGAACACCGATGAGGAGCTCAAAGCTCCGATGAACCGGAGCAAAATAAAAACACCTCCAGAACTCCACCCCGTTCCCTGTTCTCCTTCGCCACTCACACAACTCCATTTTACTCTATTTCTTTAACCCAAAAACAACACCGGCGCGGCTCAATCTCCGATGAACAAGCAGCATATCAAATACAGCTCCAGCGAGCTCCATTTCGATCCAGCAACAAAGCAACCTCAACTCCGGTGAATTCGGTAATTCTAGTAACACATCTTTATAATCATATTCTCATTATTCTCTATACCTTTGTTGTTGAATGGACTGATCTTAGTATTCCTAGTGAATTTTATGTTTGGTTTTTAGTGAACACTTTTCTTCACAATATATATTTTTACCCTGTTTTACTCACTGATTGCTTTGGTTGTTGTTTCATTGTTTTGGATTTTAATGATTGTTGTAGTATTATGATAAGTGTGTGTATATTTTTGTCAATATTTATTTGTTATAAGTTTGGCCACTGTAGGTTCATTATTTTAATATTTTTAGTGCTATTGTTCAACCTTAATTGTTGAAGTTTATGTTTTATTATTTATCAACCGTTTCTCTGTTCTTTCTAGTTATTTTCAACAATTTGATATTAGTTTTATGATCATGCTATATTGCTTTGATATTTTATTTTTTATTTTCTAGCCTGTTATGTTATTATGTTGGTTTTGAACGAGTAAAATTGGCCAATGAAAAAAATCTCTCTGTCGGTTTTGGAGGCCTCCCCATTTTAAAAGACGGAAATTTAGTTTAAGTTTATGTATGTTGTATGTTAAAATTGGCCGATGAAGAAATTACCGTCGATTTCCAAGACCTCCCATGTTAATAAGACTGATTTTTATTTTTAAGTTATTATTTGATTTATTCACTTTTATTCATATTTATTCATCACTATCACTTTTACTAAGTGTCTTTACAGGTACCCGGAGTTGCTTATTATTGAAGCTATTCGAATTAAGTTTGAATCATATTCTTTATTCATTATTTTGTATATATTGATGTTAGGCAAACTTAGGTCGATTCTCACATTATTGTTTTATGTTATCATTTGTGTATATCACTTGTTTATTATACTTGTATATTTGTTTTTTATCTCCTCCTCAATTTGAAAAAAATGAATTCAGTCGGGACCTACTGTGGTGGATTTCGAAGGATGCCTAACACCTTCTCTTCGGAATAACCTGAACCCCTTACCTAGAATCTTTTGGTTTCGTAGATATTTTTAAAAAAGTTAATTAATTAATTGGCTTCCTAATTTTTCTAAAATTAGGTGGTGACTCCCTTTTACCCTTTTTAAAATTCTTTTAACTCTTTTTAAATTGATGAATTATTATATTTTGTGAGTCACCGCGACTTTGCGTCCTCTCAACGGGATGTCAACACCTTCCCTTTCTGGATTCTTTCCGCTTGTTCGTGGTCTAAAAATAATCAATCAAGCAAGGATCAATAATTAAGGTCTAATTTACCCGGATTATAACAAACCCAATAACCCAAGACCAAACCCATGATCCTAAGGTGCAGCTAGGGCTTTTTCCCACCATAAATTTCAGGCCAAAACCCTCCCCCAACGATAATTACCCAAGAAGCTAAGGTCTACGGATCGAAATACGGATTAGGGGAGTAAAATCCTTACCTTTAGCACCAAAAGTCATGGAAAACTATTAAGAACTCATCATGGGTCGTCTCCTAACTCTTAAGAACGAAGTTTGCAGAAAAATAACAAAATTAGGGGTTTTCCCCGACTTAAGTCGCGACTGGCCCGCTACAGCGGGACCCAACCCGCCCTGGCGGAACTAACCCCGCCCTGGCGGCTTGTACGGAGATAGAAAGTCGGAATTTGAGTTCCAAACTCCCATTTCACAACACACCTTCAACCCTTGACGTTCAACAACTACCCGTTCACGCTAAGATCAGTTTCGAGAGTTCTACTCACCCGAATTTAATTCTGTAAAGACGTGGCTATCCATTCATGTGATTAAATTTGTAATTAAATATCTCATTCATTACCAGATTTCCCTAGACCTCACCTGACTCAGATTTCATCCAAATCTGGACTAGGCTTGGAATTCCCAAGTCACTACTCAAAAGTTTTCTGGCTCAAATTCTTTCCCCATTGGATTTTCCATAATAACGGAAATAGGTCGTTACACTTCCAAATTACGATCTCAAAGATTTCTTGAGGCCATATAGAGAACGTTTGAGACGGCATATTAAGTTCGACTCCCTCTGAGCAACAAATCTAGGAGGTTGCTCCATATAAACTTCCTCAGCAAGTTCACCATGCAAAAAGACATTCTTAATATCTAGTTGATGAAGCGGCCAATGATGCATTGCTTCCAAGGAAATAAGCAGTCGGACAGATGCATTTTTGGCAACAGGAGAGAATGTGTCACCATAGTCAAGACCATAAATCTGGGTGTACCATTTGGCAACAAGGCGAGCTTTCAGTCGATCAATTGTTCCATCCAAACCCACCTTTATGGTATAAATCCATCGACTTCCAATAGTAGATTTCCCTTTCGATAACTGGACCAATTCCCAAGTGTTATTTGTCTGTAAAGCATTCATCTCTTTGATCATAGCATCTCTCCTCCCTGGGATGTTCCAATGCTTCACTAACAGTATTTGGTATAGGTACAATAGATAGGGTAGATACAAAGGTATAATATAATGGGGAAAACCGATGATAACTTAAACAGTTATATCTCTCTGGTTGTTGATTTTGAGTAGTACGTATACCTTTGCGTATGGCAATTGGTGGGGTTGTTGCATCTGATGAAGGCATGACTGGAGCAGGTGATGAAGGAGCAAGAGATGAGTCATCATGAGCTACTAATGTATCTGTTATAGGAGTATTTCAATGATTGTTATCACTAAGAGGATGAGCACATCGGGTGTATACTTGAAGAGGAGGATGAGTGGTTTGAGGGTTGTTTGGAAGACTGACTTGTGGTAGAGGAAGTATAGGTACTGGTAGAATAGGTACTGGTGTAAAATAAGGAGATATTCTAAAAAATGTTACATCTGCAGTGATAAAATATTTATTTGTTTTTGGATCATAGCAGTTGTAACCTATTTGGTGACGAGAGTATCCTAGAAATACACACTTAATTGATTTTGGTTGGAGTTTGTCAATTCTAGTACTTTGATCATGGACAAAGCAAGTACATCCAAACACTCTCAAAGGTAGACGATAGGGATTTTGACCTGGAAAGAGAATTGAGTGAGGACTTTAATGTTGCAACATAGTGGAGGGCATTCTATTTATCAAATAACAAGTAGTGAGAATGGCATCCCCCAAAAAACGAAGAGGAACATGATGGTGTATAAGTAAAGTACGAGCAGTTTCAATGAGATGCCTATTTTTACGTTCGGCCACCCCATTTTGTTGAGGAGTATATGCACAAGAAGTCTGGTGAGTGATTCCCTGAAATGACATGAAACTGGCAAAAGAAGATGATAAGTAGTCCTTGGCATTATCACTGCATATTACCTTTATTGAAACACCAAATTGATTTCTTATCTCAACACAAAATTTTGAAAAATAGAGAATACTTCAGAACGATTTTTATTAAAAACACCCATGTGCAACGGGAAAAATCATCAATAAAGGTAACAAAATACTGAAATCCTAAACTTGAAACAGCACGACTATGGCCCTATACATCTGAGTGAACAATATCAAACATATATGCAGCCCTATGGTCCTTGTGACTCATATCCTGTTCCAATCGTCTTTCCCGTTCTCCGGTCCTGTACAACAATAGAGTCAACCAAAAAAGTGACACCGCAATTGAGGTGTTTCGTTAATTTGCTAATAGAAATCAAATTAAATGGGCATTCAGGAGTAAATAAAATCGAGTTTAAGGAAATAGAGGGAAGAAGTTGCACGTCCCCTATTTCGTGTACTGCAGTTCTTGATCCATTAGCAAGGGTAACTGCAGAGAGGGTTGTGGAATGAATGATATTTGAAAAAAGATTCTAATTACCAGAGATATGGTCAGATGCACCAGAATCTAATATCCATTGGCAAGTGGGTGAAGACCTGGTTAGACAAGCAAAAAAATTACCATTTTGTGAGATTCCAGATAAAGGTGATTGTCGTGTAGTTGATTGATACTACAAGTAGTCACTGTAATCTTCTCCAGACAAAGTAATGGAATTGGCCAGTTGACCATCTGTCTTTATGGGTTTGAACCATGTGAGTTGTACTCCAATTGTTAGTACGCGGTGGTCGACCATGCAATTTCCAACAAGATTGTCGAGTATTGAGTGGCTTGTTGCAATAGTTGCAATAGGGTCTATAGTTTCTAATGTTCCCCCTTTTATGGACTTTTAGTTTCTGTGGATTTTCATTTTTCACAGCTAATACAAATATCTCAACATTATTGGTTTCAATTGTTTCTGAACCAATACACAATAATCGAACTGAAACATTGATCAAGGAAGCAACTGAGGAACTTGTCAAGATTTGATCTTTTACCGGTGTCAAATCAGATCTAAGTCCTTTCAGTGCTAAAACCATAAAGAACTTATCTCTTTGTTGCTCCTGTGTGGTTACACTTTCAAAAAGTGGCATGAGAGAATCAAATTGATCTTTCAAGGTATCTATTTGTCCTAAATAACTTGCATATCTTGATTATTCTGCGGAAGTTGGACTAAGTCTGAGACAACGTTGTATATCATTCGTATACAAAGTCATAATTTTAGTCCAAACTTTATAGCAAGTTTTACAAGATTGAAATAGGTTGAGTAATTTAGGATTCAAAGAGTTCCATAAAAGATTGTATAATTGAGCATCAATTCGAGTCCACTTAGTCCTTTCACTAGCAACAATATCACTAGTATTTTTAACTAAATGATCATCATATCCTTGTCCCATAAACCACATCTCAACAGATGAAGACCACGGTGTGTAATTATTACTACCCTCCAACTTCAAAGTAGTAATAACAGGAGAACTTGAAATAGAGGAAAACATTGATCTCATATCACCTGAAGATTCAATTTTTTCAGATCCTTCAATTAGAGATTCACCTTTCTCTGACACTATGGCTTCAACATCTAGATGAAATACTAAAAACAAATGATTGGTGATAAGAACGCGAAACAAAAAAAAAAAAAAAAGAACAAAGTTCCTCTTTATGACTGGAGATCTCGTTGAGACCTATTCTGATCGGAACTGAACCAGAAATTTACCGAAAAAAGAAGGATGAAACAGAAGAATGACTTGAGAGAATGACTGGAGATCTGGTTGAGACCTTTTTCAGATCGGAACTGAACCAGAAATATGCCAAAAATAATAAGAAGAAAGAAACAGCATATGAAGTGACTGTTTTTGCTGGAAAACTATTCTGGTTGTCAAAGATTATAGGAGACGTGATGGATAAGAATAGAATAAATGATTGACCCTCACAAACTTGGAATGAAAGTTTGAGATGGGAGGAAAAATCTGCCGAAGTGGCTTCTAGTAAAAAAAGATGTCGGAAAAGTCACCGGAAGATCTATCGGGACAGGTATCGGGAAGGCAACTTGAGACTCTACAAAAACAGAAGAGACTCTGATACCATGATAATGATGCAAGTGTATTTCACTTCATACTCAAAATGATAGATTACACCTAAAATATATACACAAAGCTAGACTCAAAAGGTCAAAAGCATATCCATATTACCTACCATACCTACAATATTTGACTATTAGACATTACCTACAATACTTGATTATTATCTTACACACAATCTAATAGTTGAAATACTCTTTGACAATATCTTAACACCAAGAAAGTTCAAAACTCATTTTTTCATATATAATATCATAATAATATTTGAATCTCATGTTTACAAATTCACTACCTATTTGCACCAAAACACATTTTTAAAATGTTAACACAACCTCAAATTTCAACAGCATTCAACCAAAAATATAATACCAACATTTAAAATAAAAACCAAAAAATAAATCATATTACACAGTGAATCAAAATTGCAAATCATAAAATTTTGATGATATATTCACAATCAGCAATTACAAAACTTAAAATCTATCTATATATAATATTAGAAGAAAAAACAACACATGTCAGCGCCACAAATTTTAAGAATTTTAAATGATAAATAATTAAATATTATATAGCTATTTAAATATTTAAATACACACGTTTAAATAAAAAAAATAGACACATGTCATTAACTTACACAAATAATGACAAATGTCAGAATTTTTGAAAACAGATTTAATTATTTTAAAATACAATTTATAAATTAGTAAAAAAAATGATTTTTGAATCTACGAATGATTCAATATTTTTTTTAAAAAACATATTTATAAACTTTTTCAAAAAATTAAAACGACAATCCATATGTCCTCAATAACTTCTTTTTTTTTTAAAACCATTTAATCTAGGACATATTCAATATTTTTTAAAACAAAATTATAAACTTTAAATATATATATATATATATATATATAGTAAGAGAGGTGATAATGTCTATGGGTAAGCGCCACAAAAAAGAAAAAATTTAAAATGTGAAAAAAAAAACAAAAAAAAAACGGCAAAGATAGAAAAAAAATGGAAAACACGGAAAAAATGAAAATCACAGTTTTGATCAATTAAAAACTTGAATGATCTTTTAAAATTAAAAAAAAAATTGAATAACTAACTACATATTACCATATTTCTTTATTAATATTTTTTAATCACAATTAGAATTTAAATAGACGGTTTTAAAACTTCCTATTACATTCCCACTTATATACAAACTCTAAAAACTAATCAACAAAATATTAATAAGATATTTTAAAAATCTGAAAATAAAAAGAAAATATCAATTTTGATTGTTAATTTAATTTTGTCAGTTTCTTTTGAAAACTAAATAAAATTGTAAACATAATAAAACGTGCATCTACATTTTATGCATCAGCAACCCTTTTTATTTGATTTGAAACAATTTTAAAAAGTTTTTATAGATACATTATTTAATTTATTTTCAAATCATGAAAAGAAAAAACATTTTTACGATTTCTTTTTATGCTTATTTTAAAAATAATAACAATTTTTTTCACATACAGTTTTCAAAAATTAAATTGAGAAGGATGTTATAAATAAATAAATTATTATTGAAATTAATGTAGTTAATTTTAAATTTGAATTGTAACCGCTTGTAATTTCTTATTTAATTGGACGTAACAAAACAAATAAAAAGTAAAGCACACTATGCATACATGTCTAATTTTGAATTCAAATTTAGAACTAGCAGCAGTTACCAGAATATAAATTATTTTGAATTGATTTCTTAATTAATATATATATATATATCCCTAAGGCCTAAACAAAGAAACGAAAACAAAATTATTTAGAAAAAATAAAATACATGCTTAAAACAACTGCCATGTTGTAAAAAATAAAACTACTAATCTTATCTCTTACAAACTTCCACTTTATTCAAGTTAATTAATTTGTATGCCCGCATTCAACAACAATATCATCAAAATTTCCATGCAAGTATTTTCAAAAGATTCAAATTTGTTATCTCTGCTTAAAATTCTCATCGAATTTGCTTTCTGATTCATATATTTTTGTTTATGTAGCCATATGCAACAACCACGTGATTCTCCAAAATCACTACAAATGGTGTCCCACAATATATGTAGAAGTTTAATATGGCGAGTATCCTATTTATTATTGTTATTATTATTGTAGTTATTTATTATTTATTTCTATCGATTTCTCAATTAAAATTCTTGATGAAGAAGTTTTAGTAGAATTTTTTTTATTATAATGGGCTAAAGAATAAGGAAATTGAGTGCACACTTCAATGGTATTTCAAAATCTTATCTATTGTAGCAACAAAGTGATATGATATTCAAATTTAAATTTGAACGGAATTTGAATTGACATAAAGATTCATTCCTTCAGCGACATATACATCGATGCAATCTTTCTCCTTCTTACCTTCACAAAATAACAAAATTGTTTTTTCAGTTTTTTTTAAAGGTTAGTAACCAATTAATATTAAGGTTAGACATAAAGTCATAATATTAAATAATTGCTAATGTTGAAAATAGAAATAAGAAAAAAAGTGCATAAAAATTGAAGGATAAGACTTATTTAATTTTGGCTAAGAAAGTAAAACGTTATATATATTATGAATGATTGGAACTTAAAGTGGATTAACTACTGTAAGCCTATAATGAATATAATCCGAGAGGATATCTACAATATGTGATTCAATTCCAATATGTTATTATGTCCTATTTTTTTTCTTTATAAATGTCCATTACCTCAATAATTCACTTATTTTGATATTGATGGACTACTTTTTATCATACATGATGCATATGTATATTTCTCAATACATTTTCTAAATCATAGAATTTTCAAAATATCTCCACAAGTAATTCTCTTGATGCTCAATCATAATGACTGATTATAATTGATTGTAAGTCATAGATATATAGATATTTTCACTTGTCAGTCTTACAAATTGAATTTGTTGCTTTATGTTAGATATATTATTGTTATTCAATTATAATTGTTGTACCCGCTAATGTTTGCATTTGATACGGATCCAAATTCACTAATAAAAAAGACTCATATAGAAAGATGTCCTCATGATATTCTTGAAGGTGTGATGATGTGATTTACATTGACCACGCAAGAAAAATATTGTTACTGTTTTTATACTTAAAGGGGATGGGGCAAGACTTTTTATGAATTTAGTAGTTAAATTTTAGATATTGATTATTTAGTATCTTTTGTTTTTGCTAATGTAATTAGCTTGATTGTTGAATTTATGGAATATCTTATTACTCTAATTAAGTAAAAAATTACTATGAAAAAATTAAGATATCGCATGATTTATTTTTTGTTGAAAAAACATCAATTTTTTGACTTTTAATTTGAAGTTGAATTGATCCAAATTCACATACAAAATTTAAAATTATGTATTCTTAAAAATGGAGACAACGTGATATTTTTTTTGTTTTGTTTAAAAAAATACCAAATTGTTTCACATGTGAGAAGATAGATGAAATTTTGTTGAGGATTTAACTGATAAACATATTTGAATCCTAATAGATTCAATTATACAAATATTTAAATGGACTAATATAAGTGATTGCAATTATTATGTGCTTAACTTTACCTCTTAGAACATTCAAATTTGATTTATTACATGATGCTTCATTTGAGTCGGGCATCAAGAATTTATACATCGATTGAATTGAAATAACAATTTTTGAATTTGTTGGTATGCATGTTATTTGTTGTTTCTTGGATCAAAGTGTTGTGCACTCATTCTTAACACGTTAGTGAGGACCTATCAACCATTTGTTTATATGAGAAGAATTTATCTGATTAGAGTTTCTTGATGTATACAATTTACATTTTTTAAAAGTTTGTTAAAGATCGATAATTATTTCTTAGCATTTATTGTATAACGAGTTGTTTTCTCACTTTGTTACTATGTAATTGCTATAAGAGATTTTCTATTTAAAATATATGACACAATTGCTACAAAACTCATAAAGTTTTTCTGGGAAAAACTAAAAGGAAACCGTGTCACATAAAAATGAGATTCAAAAATGATATTTGATGAGTGCATTTAAAATTTATTTTCTTTAAATTTATAATAATTTTGTAATTAAATATATTGTATCGAAAAATAAGATGATAATTAGATATCTTTGAACTCAATATATCCTGATGCATTTAACCAAATAAAATCACAGTCATAAGTTAACATAATAAAATATGCGCATCGCGCGGACACGAATACTAGTATAATAGAATAGCAAAAATAATAATTTTAAATCACGAAACTTCAATCGGAGTTGGGCATTTCAAAAAGTCCCAACATCAATTTGCTAATATACTTAAAAAAAAAAAAAAAAAAAAAAAAAAAAAAAA
>JAJONR010007194.1:0-10951 GCA_029582245.1 Solanum etuberosum
TGTTCATATATTTAATAAGTGAGTGAAATAACAAACTTTGAAAAATAATTCATCAAACACGACTTACAGACCCTTAATATAAGGACAAAGAAAAAGTGATGTGGAGAATCCTATACCACACTTAGACATGTAAAACGTTAAAGACATAAATTGTCCATGGGACCACATGAACATATAAAACAATAATAATAAAAAGAGAAACACACTACTCTAAAAACTTTATATATTATTGGTTGGGTTTGGATCTTGATCATTAATAATGTTTAGTGATAGGTCATCCAGCAAAGTCACGACATCATCATTATTCCAATTTAGTAACTCAATCAATGAAGGACTTTCTGGAATGTCACTAGAGTAGTTCTGGGAGTTATTCATTTGAATTGATGTACCCATTGGGTGGATCTCCTGTGAAGGGTTCATTTGTGGTGTCATTGTTGTTGAAGGCGTGGATTGAGGGATATTGGATGTAGACCCCTCAGCACTAACATTCTTTTTCATTGCTTCACGTAGCAGTTCAAGGTTCTTCTTCATCACGTAACTTAGATCGTTGAGATCAGATGGATTCATGTCAACGGAAATAGTTTTTCCATTAAAATCTTCATGCATCTCGTTCGTAATTTTCTTTACCCTATTTTCCTTTATTACCTTTAATAGGATTTTCTTCAACTCTTTGATTCTTTTCTCTGTGAATTCATCTCTTGTCACCATATTTTTTTATCTGTCCGACCTTTTCAATTCTTTAAACTTTCGAAAGGTATTGATTGAAGCACCATGATTGGAAAAAACCTTAGGTTCATCACTAAAAGGGCTAAAGATGATGGCAGCCATTTCAATGTCCCAAAGAGTCATGAGTTCTTGTGCCTTTTTCAAGAATCCTATGTGTATTTTCTTGTATGAGACTTTTCTATCAGTTTCATTTTCAATGAAAGAAAATATTACTTTGTTTCTAGGCATGGCTAAAGAGGAGGAATATGAGGATATATGTGTTTGTTCAAGAATAACTTTGTTGTTGTTCTTGTCTTTGCCTAAGATTGATCCTTATATATATATATGAAATTTTTTGGGTAGTTTGAATTAGAGAATTTTTTACTGTCCAAAATAACTATTTTGGAATAAATTTAAATGAGGGTGTATCATCTTGAATTATATGTACCTTTTGGATCCGGTCTTATACTAGCCATATTTTTGAGTCAATCTTTTCTTATAAGGAAAAAAATTAGTGTAGTTTAAATTTGAAATAGTAGTATCCACAAAACATTGTCATAAGTGTATAGCAAATATGTTTTATTATAGTATTACATTATTATTATTTTCAATTTTGGAAGAAATTATATTTAGAAGAAATTTTATACTACTTTCAAAACTTTTAAAAATTAAATCCTACTTAATTCTCTTTTTATTATTATATGATACGCACCAACCTATTACATGACCCTCAGTGAAATTTTTTTCTAAATTAGTTTTGAGTTTAATCAATATTCGATAATTGTAAAAAAATAAAAATCAAAATGATATGTGTACACATAATAGATAAAATAAAAAGATAAATGCTAATCTTGTAAAGAAATGTTTTGTCACGACCCAATTTTTTGAATTATGATGACACCTGTTATAACCCACTAGTAGGTAAGGTAACCAGTAACCTAGAATGACAAGTAATAGGTAGAAGGATATAAACAATGCGACAACAAAATTTAAATATAGAAACAGAAGATAAAGCGGTAGCATGCCAAAATTTATATGCATAAGAGGATCCCTCCCAGACCTTAGAAGTCACAAGTATAGAAATGCTAAATAAAAGAGTGGAAGTCCCGAAAAGGACCCAAAAAAAATTGTCCCAAAATCAAAAGACTAGACAACAAAATACAAATGGACACAAGTAAATTGCAGAACGTCATGTGCCTACCCTTGCCTTTGGATCTGGAAATTGTAATCACTTCAACAAATTCGATTATCAGGGACAAATAATTTCTTCATTTATAAATCATATTTCGTCACTAAATATCTTGTGAGATGAAAAATAATTCTTCAATCAGTCGTGTCACTAAATGTGTGTCGCTAAAAGTATACAAAACCGATTTAGTGCTTCGTCGCTAAAAGTATCATATTAACTTCAAAAAGAAAAATCATTCCCAAATGCTTAAACATTTGTGACAAATTTATTCGTCGTAAAAAGTATTTTTTTTATAGATAATAGTATGCTTTGCACTAAAAAGGTTATTACTTGTGACAAAATTGTATCGTCACCAATTATTTTACTTCAATCAGTGAAAATATCAATTGTCTCTAAAGTTATATGTATTTGAGTATTTTGTAGTTGAACAAAATCTAATTTCGTCATTAATGATTATATTTTATATACAAAAAATTATTTTGTTCTTAAACGTACTAATTAGGGATACATTTATTATTATAAAAAAGGTTAATATTTTCCTATTATGTCCCCATCTCAAATTTTTTGAACCCCTCCCCAGGAGCTCCCACATTATTCTTTCTTGGGGACTTGAACTCACAACCTTAAGGTTGGAAGTGAGGAGGCTTACCATCCGATTTAACTTTTAACTTTTAACTTCTTTCGAATTTAACTTTTAACTTCATTCACTTCTTTCAAATTTAACAACTGTAGAAATAATATATTATATGATTATTTATACACATACACAAATGCAGGAAAATTACCACCCATAATTCATTCAAATGTAGATTATATTTTAATTAAACTGTATATTTCTTAAAATATCTTTAAATATATTCAGTACGATTCTGCCATTTTATTTATCTATTTTAAAATTTTTAAAAATTATTCAGTACAATTATGAATTTATATAAAATTAAAATTTTGATTTTATTAAAAAAATTGAATAATCGGTTCAATTCGATCAGTAAATCAATTGTTTTGAAAAAAACATCGATACCCATAACTATAGTACTTCATCATAATATATTTAAAATCCTAGTTGGTTTATAAGGAATCCAAGACAGTACTGTTTATTTATGGAAGATCATCAGCATGTTAAAAATAGTATTAACTTATCTACCCATGTTATATCTAAGGTAGAAAACGATTTACAAAATTGGACCATTCCAAAAGAACCTTTTGGAAAAATCTACCAGCTAGGACATTTCAGCATGATTAGAAATTATAATATCAAGACCTGTGAATCTACAGTAGCTATTAATAATTCTCTTGAAATAATTAAATTACTTGTGTCTCAGGACATTAATAGATATAAAAAGGATTTTAAATTTCTGCATATTGGACTTGTTCAAATTGCCGTTAAACCTCTATTCCGGAAAGGTTTAAATGTTCCCATTTGTCTACTTCTTAGAGATGACAGACTGCTTAATTTTGATGACTCTCTGTTAGGAGTACTTCAGAGAAACCTCGCGAACGGCCCGGTCTACTTTAATTCTTATCCCAACTTTTTAGTAGACATTACTGATCCAAATGTTATGGATACCCTGACACTTAATGTCAAGACCAAAAATATGAACAGTAAGATAGACACCAGAGAAATTGCGGTGATCTATAGAGTTTATTACAAACTCATGAAGACTACCATAGCCCCTAGAGCTATATCTACCAGTGTCAAAGGGGTCACCATGCTCATAGAATCTAACCCTGAACATAGCACAACCTTTGTCCCTAGACTTTTGAACTGGGATGAAATTCTTACCTCAGACAAATGGAATTTTGAAACCATTACTGTTCCTCAATCCGTTAACCCAGAAAAATCCCAGATTGAACGAGTTATTCAATACCCTGATGGTTCTATCAACCTTAAATTCCTTAAATCAAACTCTTTTTCCAAACCAAGAATGTCCTATTTCGGACCTTCTTCTTCTCAACCCCCGGAGGAAGTAGAAATTGAAAGTAATTCCGATTCCCCAATTAACTCGGGAAAACTTCATGGAGTAGATTTCTCTAAAACAATTCCTAAGGTCTATTATGAACCTGTTTACGCTACCGGTCGAAGTAGCCCTTCTCACAGCGAAATGAGACCTGAATCTCATAAAAGAAGAGACTCTATTGGAGTATTGACATCTGGAAATACCTATAAGATAGATACTAAGGAAGTTAATCGACTATGGAAACTTCCTGAAAACAAAAACAATATTGAGTGGTACAAAGCCACCTTTTCTCTAGAACAAAGAGTTGCGTTCAGAGATAAATGGTTCAAAGACATGGAAAGATTTAGAACCGAAATCGAGTTCTTCAAATGGTTCGAATACTCAGGACAAATGGACAACCAAAAGGAATCCTTAAATATCCTTATCAACAAATGGTACACTCAAAACCAGGTAGTAGAATCTACCATTCCTCCTCTAGAAGAAATTAGTATCTCATACAGAAAGGAAATCATTCCGGCCTCTCCTTTCAAAAGAAGAATTGAAAAGGAATCTGCCATAGCCAGTTGTGCCGAAGTAAATAAAATCTTCGAGCAAAACAATTACACCAACCAACTCCTACATGTGGTAGCTAACCAAATCCAAGGTTCTAAACAAAATGGCTCTTTCGCTTGGTACCATACCTAGCTCTTCCAAAGTTAATCCAAGTATTGAAGCCAATCCAATCTTCAAACTCCCTGAATTTTCTAGAGAAAATTACCCTACTCTTACTAAAGAATTCAGCACTTCCAAAGATCTGTTGGAAAGAATAAATGATCAACTTGAAAAGTTGAACCTTACCAATCCTCCCCCTGGAAACAAAATTGGTGTTATTAACGAATCTAAGGAACAAATTCAATATGTCGGCAAAGATCGATATCATAACAAGAAGAACTATTACACCCGTCCTTCATTTCTGGACATGCAGTTCGAAGAAAATGTGTTCTTAACCACCTCTTCCCATGCAGGAACAGACATTACCAAATGGAATATTGATGGTCTTGCAGAACATCAAATTTATGATCAACTGCATGAAATGGGAATTGCTATTACTGCTTATAAGCTCAAAGAAAGCTCGGATAAACAAGTTGCCAGTATGATCATTGCAGGATTTACTGGTATGATTAAGCATTGGTGGGATAATTATCTCACTGAAGAAAATAAGCGTAGCATCCAAGATGTTATTATCACCCGATCAGTCGTAAAAACTGAAGGACAAAATCAAGTCACTACTCAGGAAGTAGTAGAGGATGCAACCACCACCCTTTTATACAGCATAGCCAAACACTTTATTGGTGAACCAAAACTGTTCCAAGATAGGAGCCTTGAAATCCTCAACAATCTGCATTGTAAGAAATTGACAGATTTCAAATGGTATAAAGACGTATTCATAGCAAAGGTTATGATACGAGAATACTGTAATAATGAATTTTGGAAAGAAAGATTCATAAGTGGGATTCCCCCGTTATTCGGAGAAAAGGTTAGAACCAAAATAAGAGACAGGTGTGAAGGAAAAATCCCTTACAACCATCTCACATACGGAGATCTCGTAAGCATCATCAATGTGGTTGCAATGGAGCTATGCACCGATCTTAAGCTAAAGGAACAGCTTAAGAAAGAAAACAGGCTTTCAGCCACAGAGCTAGGAAGTTTTTGTCAAAACTTTGGTTTTCCGAAGATCTCTCCTCCTTCTTCCCAAAGGACAAAGCTAGAAAAGAAATCTAGCTATAAGAAGAAGAAGAAAGGATCCAGATCCCACTATGAAACCAAAGATAAAAGAACAAAGAGAAGGTTCAAGAAACCTTCCAAAGATACTCCTATGGTTGAATGCTGGACATGTGGCAAAAAGGACCACAGGGCAAACCAATGCCCAAGAAATAAGAAAAAGAAGAAAAGAATCAATCTTCTTAATATTGATGAAGAAACCAAATCAAGGCTCTTCTCCATCATTGAAGAAGAAGAATCTAAAGAAGAAGAATCTACTTCAGAAGAAGAAAGCGACGAAGAGTTCATTAATGTCGCTCAGGAGTAAGAATCTGAAGGACAGACCTCTGATTGTAATTGCAATGGAGCATTTTGTTATTGTGACAGTAAAACTGTCAGTGTCCTCTCTAGTGAGTCGGCAGAAACCTTATTCGCCACCATTGATCATATTCAAGATGAAGGGGCAAAAAGAAAGTATCTTCTTGAGCTACAAAAACTTGTATCTCATCAAAAACCTGATAAGCAAAAAATTGTCCCATTCAGCATGAAACAAATCATGCCAAGATTTGACAAAAAAGAAGAACCCTCTATTGACGATCTTAGATCTGAAGTTAACCAGCTAAAGAATGAAATTAGAGATGTCAAATCCAGGGTTCACAAAATTGAAATAGATGCCTTAACAGAACAAGTTCTTAAAAGAACCTCTATTCCCGAAGAAGGAACTTCTGGAAAAGATAATCTTCCAAATCAATATGAGTCTCAAGATGATACTGACAGAGATGATGATGATCCTTACCAAAAAGAAAAGGATGAAGGTATTGGAGTTCTATCCAAGGTAAAACCTCAGAGTTCTCATATTCTCATCAAATTAGTCATTAATAATGATCTTGTTCTTAAAAAGATTGCTTTATTAGACAGTGGTGCAGATAGAAATTGTATCGTGGAAGGCCTTGTCCCGACTAAGTACCTACAGAAAGGTACAACCAGATTATTTGGTGCTACAGGTGAAAGAATTCAAATAGATTTCAAATTATCTAAAGCTCATATCTGCAACAATGGTATTTGTCTTGTTAATGATTTTGTTATAACAAAAGATATTAACGAAGAAATTATTTTGGAAATTCCTTTTATTACCCAAATAAAACCTTATATTTCAGATCTGGATGCTATTCACACAACCATTTTGGAAAAAAAAATTTCCTTCCCCTTTATCAAAGTTATTTCTCCTGAAGAAAGATTTTATTTACAAAGTAAAACTGTTTTCAAAATCAATTTGATTTCTCAACAAATCTCATTTTTAAAAAATGATATTAAAATTAAGAAAATTGAACAAATTTTAAAAACCCCGGAGATGGTAACTAAGATTGCCAAACTTCAAAACAATTTTACAAAAGAAATTTGTTCGGATTTTCCTAACGCCTTTTGGGAACGTAAAAAACATATTGTGGATTTACCATATATTGATGGATTCAATGAAAAGGCCATTTCTACTAAGGCAAGACCTATTCAGATGAATCAGGAGATAATGGAAATTTATAAAAAAGAAATCACCACCCTTTTAACAAATAAAATTATCCGCCCCTCTAAATCCCGTTGGAGCTGTTCAGCCTTTTATGTTAATAATGCAGCGGAGAAAGAAAGAGGATCTCCCAGGTTAGTTATTAACTATAAGCCCCTGAACACTGCATTAAAATGGATTCGATATCCTATTCCAAATAAAAGAGACCTTTTAAAGAGGACTTATAAAGCCAATATTTATAGTAAGTTTGATATGAAATCGGGCTTCTGGCAAATTCAGATTTTCGAAAAGGATATATATAAAACAGCGTTCAATGTTCCGTTTGGACAATACGAATGGAATGTTATGCCTTTTGGGCTTAAGAACGCCTCGTCCGAATTTCAAAACATAATGAACAATATCTTTAATTCAATCAGTAATATTACAATTGTTTATATTGATGATATTCTGATCTTTTCTGAAGATATAGATTCTCATTTTAAACATTTAAATGTCTTCTTCAAAATTGTTAAGCATAACGGCCTGGTCGTCAGTGCTAAAAAGATTAAGCTTTTTCAAACCTCGATCAGATTCCTTGGACATGACTTGTATCAAGGTACTGACAAACCTATTTGCAGAGCCCTTGAGTTCTCCAGTAAATTCCCTAACACCATCTTAGATAAATCTCAGTTACAGAGATTCTTAGGAAGTCTCAATTATGTGGCCGACTTTATTCCTAAGGTTAGGCAACTCTGTAAACCTCTCTATGATAGGTTGAAGAAGTCCCCAGTTCCATGGGGAAATGATCAAACCTCTGCAGTTGTCAAAATCAAAGAAGTTGTAAAACACCTTCCTTGCCTAGGAATACCCAATCCAGATTATTTTATGATTGTTGAGACCGATGCTTCCGACATTGGTTATGGAGGAATTCTCAAACAAAAGGAATCCTCTGGTAAGTCAGAACAATTAGTTCGTTATACTTCTGGAGTCTGGAATTCTGCTCAAAGAAATTATAGCACTGTTAAGAAAGAAATTCTTGCTATAGTTCTTTGTATTACTAAATTTCAAGATGATTTAATTAACAAAGAATTCTTGCTTAAAGTAGATTGTAAATCTGCTAAAGACATCTTACAAAAGGATGTTAAAAACCTTGTCTCTAAAAAAATCTTTGAAAGATGGCAAGCTTTATTATCTAGCTTTGATTTTCAAATTGAGTTTATTAAGGGAGAAGATAATTCTCTCCCAGATTTTCTAACAAGAGAATTTTTGCAGGGAAAAATATGAGGCAAACAGGAGTTAGGCCATCCAGCAGCGGCCCTTTCAAAGGAAAAGAGGTTGAAGGTAAAAAACCTTCAACCAAACCTTTTAGCATCCGGCCATCCTCGAATGACCAAAACAAATTCTCGATGCTGGGTCAACTACCACCCATCAGCCCATCATTTAGTATAACTCCTTTCCCAGCTTTACTAAGCTCCTCATCATCAACACTCAAAAAGCCTTTTGCCCAGACAGAAGCAGGACCTTGTTCATATTCTCCTTCAGGGAAACCTAGATTTTCCTCAGTACAAACAAAAGACTTCTATACCATGAAAACTCCAGAAAGCTATTCAGAAGCGGTAGCACCCAACTCAGTCAAAACCCCTAAGGTAAAAGAAAATTTTGATGTTATCTCTTTACAAATAGCTCATATCCTAGCCTTGGATAAGGAATATGAAAATTTCAAGATTAAACACCTGGTACGACCTATGTACATCAACAGGAATTATGTAGATGGAGAGAATCCTCTAAAAACAAGGAAATACTCCGAGTTCATCCTAGTAGACACTGGCTCTATAGAAGTAGAGCACAAGCTCAGCAATGAAGCTGATCCTGATAGTATTGCTTATTCAAAGTTTACTATCAAAAAAATATTAACCCCTTTTGAATGGCAAGTTGACCATTTACACACACCTACAAATATTTCAAGGGAGCATCGACCCCAAACCTTTAATTAGTACGATTATAAATCAGCATGGTTTAATTTTCTATACTTAAGACCTACTACTCACACCTGGTTTATAAAGTATAGCCCGGAATTAGCCAAATCAATTATCTCAAGATGGTTCTACGAATGGTGGAACTGTTTCGGAGGTAATCATCAAGTTTTACCGAAACTATTTTCTGACAGATTTAGTCAGTTTCAAATAGAGCAAGATATTTCCTCACTACCTGAACATATCAATTTGTGTAAATATTTTGTTCAAAAATGAATTTCTTATAAAATTAGCTGGACCTTTGTAGTTCATGAATTTGACAGGATCAAATATCTTTCCAAAGAAGTTATGATCAAAGGATGGTCCCCAGCTCCAAAGGAGGTACCACAATCCCCCCAGAGTACTCCAAAAAGAAATCACCTTCGAAGAGTGATTTAAAAATGAGACTACAAAAAGCATTATCTGAAATTGATGATGAACTAGATGAAGTTGCTATCATGAAATTGCTAGATGAAGCATCGTCTCAAAGTGACGACAATGGTGATATGTTAAAGCCACGAGCTTTGGCACAGTCATATTCAGATCTATTTTTTGATTAATCCTTAATAGAGGGTATTAAAACCCAGAATTATTAAGTCTTCTAGATAGAGACTCAAAGAGTCGGAATTATCAAAAGAAGAAAGAGAAGAAACTCAAAGAGTTGGAATTTCTCTTGATTAAGACATCTAAGGGACCCCAGCAACCGAAAGTAACTCCACTCACAAAAGCTAAGTGGAATTATTTCAGCAAAAGCATCGGGCCCTACCCGCTGAAAGGAACTCCCACTCACAAAAGCTAAGTGGACTCACCTATTTGGCCGACAACTTTATTAAAGATAAGATAAGGAAATCCAAAGGAGCCACTAAAGAGCAAGCAAGAGGATTCCCACAGCACAACCTTTGTCCCTAGAGCTATATCTACCAGTGTCAAAGGGGTCACCATGCTCATGGAATCTAACCCTGAACATAGCACAACCTTTGTCCCTAGACTTTTGAACTGGGATGAAATTCTTACCTCAAACGAATGGAATTTTGAAACCATTACTGTTCCTCAATCCGTTAACCCCAGATTGAACGAGTTATTCAATACCCTAATGGTTCTATCAACCTTAAATTCCTTAAATCAAACTCTTTTTCCAAACCAAGAATTTCCTATTCCGGACCTTCTTCTTCTCAACCCCCAGAGGAAGTAGAAATTGAAAGTAATTCTGATTCCCCAATTAACTCGGGAAAACTTCGTGGAGTAGATTTCTCCAAAATAATTCCTAAGGTCTATTATGCACCTGTTTATGCTACCGGTCGAAGTAGCCCTTCTCACAGCAAAATGAGACCTGAATCTCATAAAAGAAGAGACTCTATTGGAGTATTGACATCTGGAAATACCTATAAGATAGATACTAAGGAAGTTAAGTGGAATTATTTCAGCAAAAGCATCGGGCCCGACCCGCCGAAAGGAACTCCCACTCACAAAAGCTAAGTGGACTCCGACATCTATTGGAGTATTGACATCTGGGTTAACGGATTGAGGAACAGTAATGGTTTCAAAATTCCATTCGTCTGAGGTAAGAATTTCATCCCAGTTCAAAAGTCTAGGGACAAAGGTTGTGCTATGTTCAGGGTTAGATTCCATGAGCATGGTGACCCCTTTGACATTGGTAGATATAGCTCTAGGGACAAAGGTTGTGCTATGGGAATCCTCTTGCTTGCTCTTTAGTGGCTCCTTTGGATTTCCTTATCTTATCTTTAATAAAGTGAATTATTTCAGCAAAAGCATCGGGCCCTACCCGCCGAAAGGAGCTCCCACTCACAAAAGCTAAGTGGAGTCCGACATCTATTGGAGTATTGACATC
>JAJONR010007195.1:0-15473 GCA_029582245.1 Solanum etuberosum
TGCCAGAGGTATAGAGGCATGACTGGCGTGATCACTAAAATGATGCCCACAGAGGGGACTTACAACCTACGGGGCACGTAGTTCTGGGACTTGAGGGTGACTGACCCTAGTCCAACTCGGTATTAAGTCTACTCCCAACTGATTATGTAAGTAACACATTATCACTGAATTTCTGTAATACTGGATAGCTTAAAATACTGACATACAAAATCTGAGAATGCAACATTAATGTACTGATAATGAAACATTCGAATCTGAGGCATGTATATCTTAAATAACTGATATAGCATATGTAATTCATGAACTAAAAGAACTACATAGCTAGGGTTCTGAGTTTACGAAAGCATCTACGCAAAAAAATAGTAAAATCATGATAGTCTGATTAGGAGCATTAAAGTAACTAATTCATAATGATCTGCTGAAATTCTAGAAACCCTAGGTCTAGATAATATGAAGGGAATCAAGAATCTGACTGAATTCTAGGGACCTAATGAGTGAAAGGAACCCACTAGTGAAATCCCACATACCTGGTGACGAATTCCATGGAGAAATATTTTGATTTCGGGGCTGGAACTGATGAAAAATCACTGCGTTCTTGGAAAGGGGCTTTGTCGACTCTTTCTCCTCTTTTGCTCTGAGTTTTCTAAATTTTGGAGAATGATTTGACTAGGGTAAGTTCTAATTAAGTTACTAGGCTTAAACTGACTAAAACTACGTAGTTTAGGGGTTAAACAACGTTAGTTAGGGGTCCAACGCATAGGAAAAAGACCAAACGACTCCCGACTTAAAAGCTGTTGGGGCCACCGACGGAAATGACCGACTGTCCGTGGACTAACCCACGGTCCGTGCTGGTCAACCGTCGATGGGGTTTTGGGAGTTGAAATATGGGGTTCGACCTACGGCCCTGGACCACGGACCGTGGTCTGACCTACGGTCCGTAGGTCCTGGCATGGGTCTACCCTTAGCCAAATTTCCTGGACTTTCTGGGGAGGAGCTGCAGGTAGCCATCCACGGACCCCACCTACGGTCCGTTGGTGGCACCTGAAACTTCTGGAATTCTGCATTTATGGTAGTTCTAGCATACGGGGTGTTACATTATCTCCCCCTTGGGAGCATTCATCCTCGAATGAAGACTACACGAGCTGAATGTGGAGGGAAAGAGCTGCAAACCGTACCACAATTTCTAGAAACTGATTTCTGACTGAACTGAGTTCCAAAAACATGCAAATACGCTGAAAATGCAAGTATAGCTGAAGGAACATGATACTAAGAATGAATTTGCGCATGAATGACTGAAAAACAGAAGAGGAACTATTACCTTAGGCTAGAATGGAATCGGAAGAAAAGAGATGAGGATACTTGCCTTCATGGCTGCTTCTGCTTCCCAAGTAGCTCCCTCTACAGACTGACTCCTCCACAAAACCTTAACTGAAGCGACTTCCTTCTTTCTCAACCTTCTAACCTGACGATCAAGAATCTCAACTGGCACATCCTCTTAAGTGAGACTATCTTTCACAGCCATACTCTCTAAAGGTACTATGGATGCTGGATCAGCCACACACTTCTTCAACAACGAAACGCGAAAGACCGGATGCACTACTGCTAGTTCTGCTGGCAACTCTAACTCATAAGCCATTTTACCAACCCTTTTCAAGATCTTGTAAGGGCCTACATATCTAGGATTGAGCTTCCCTTTCTTTCCAAACCTCATCACCCCCTTCATAAGTGACACTTTCAAGAAAACCCAATCATCAACTTGGAACTCTAAGTCCCTTCTCCTTACATCTGCATAGGACTTCTGGTGACTCTGGGCTGTCTTAAGTCTATCTCTGATGAGCTGCACTTTTTCCATAGCATCATGAACCGAATCTGGTTCGATCAAGGCTGTTTCACCTACTTCAAACCAACCAACTGGAGATCTACATCTACGCCTAAACAATGGCTCATAATGGGCCATCTGAATGCTGGAATGGTAGCTATCATTGTAGGCAAACTCTATAAGAGGAAGGTGATCATCCCAACTACCCTTGAAGTCGATCACACAAGCTCTCAACGTGTCCTCTAAGGTCTGAATGGTATGCTCTGCCTGACCATCCATCTGCGGATGAAATGCTGTGCTAAGATTAACCTGAGTACCAAGACCTTTCTGAAATGACTTCCAGAAATGAGAGGTAAGTTGGGGACCTCTATCTGAGATGATAGACAAAGGAACCACATGCAACCTGACTATCTCATTAATGTAAAGCTTGGCGTAGTCCTCCACCGAGTCTGTAGTCTTAATAACCAAAAAGCGTGCAGACCTAGTAACTCTGTCTACTATCACTGATATACCGTGAGTTTACGGTATTTTTGATACATTTCACTTAAGAGTTGTGTGAGTCTAGGGCCATTTTATATTGGAAATAATGTTTTTATGTCATGTTTGCAGGAAATAGGCTTGGACGCGATTTAGTTAGATGATAGCTGAAAAATTTGCAGAAGTAGCCACCCACGAAGGGACCTACGGACCATAGGTCCTATGACAGTCCGTCGACGGTGGGCGTAGATGGGAGCATCAGGGAAGTCTGACCAAGTGTGGAACCACAAAGAAACCTATGGACCGTAGGTCGACCTACGGGCCATCCTGCACGTCCGTAGAAGGTGTTCAGAGAGTCGAAGTTCCAATACCTGATGAAAATCCTAAGTGTGGAGCCACGGAAGAGGACCCACGGACCGTACTGCATGTCCGTCAGTGATGAACTTGCAGGCCTTGCAGAAAAAGTCTAAGTGTTGACCAACGGAGGGTACCTACAGACCGTAGGTCGACCCACGATCTGTAGGTCGAGTCGTCGACCAAAGCCGCATTCAGAAAGTTTATTTCCTTATTTTGTTTTCTTTTTATTTAGGACATGTTTTTCTATAAATAGGGTATGTAAACCTCGTTTTTGGGGGTTAGACACTATTGCTTACTTTTAGTTCTTGATATTGTCTTGAGAATTAACTTGCAAACTTTGGCAATTTAATTTCCGGATTTCGGTTTATAAGATTTTTGCTTTGAAATTCAATTGGAGATTACGGGTTTCTTCTACTCTAAATGTAAGTTCATGAATTCTCTTTACAAAAATATGAATTGTGTTCTTTCAAGCATGAGTAACTAAATTCACAACTAGAGTTGTTGGAACCATGAACAATTAACAACGTATGAATAATAACTAGAGTTGTTGGTAATTCTTTCACTTAGAAGTCTTTTTAATGGTGGCCAACGTTAGAACTCGCCTTGTTGCTACTTGCCGGACCAAGGAGGTAGTTAATAAGAAAAGAATTATCAACAGAGATTTCATGTGATACTATCTAATATTCTAATGTCAATTGGTGCGAGGGTGAAAACTAAGCCATACATTGATGTGATGTCTAATCTGAGGTAAAGGTAAGGGTTAGTAAATTATACACACGTAGTCGGACCAAGGTGTGGAGTGCAATTCCCTATTTGGAGGACCAATCACTTAGGGATACCTATGTTACCAACTTTGCATGTAAAACACTAGGAAAGGATTACTATTATTAGGAATACCGCGTTAAGAGCTTATGGAGAACATATACACCCTAGTTTCTCTCTCTCATTGATAACAACAAAGTTTGAATCTTGCTCACTTGTTACTTAAACAACAATCAGTTATTTGTTTCACAAACCCCCCATTTTATTTAATTGTCTTGGAAATAAGTTGACTAAACGAATATAATAGTGAGTTAAGTTTAATTCTAAACCATATTCCTCGTGGGATCGCCCCCAACCTACAAGTTGGGTTCTTTATTTGACAACGATCGCTTATACTTATTTAGGGAGGTGTAATTTGAGCGTCTCAATCACCCAAATGGAGTCATGATGTCTGCGAGTACGAGGTAAACCTGTAATGAAGTCCATGTTGATCACTTCCCACTTCCAAGTAGGAATGTTGATCTCATAAGTCAAACCCCCTGGTTTCTGATGTTCTACCTTCACTTGCTGACAATTGGGGCACTTAGCCACAAAATCTGCTATATCCCTCTTCATGCCATTCCACCAAAAGACTTCCTGCAGATCACGGTACATCTTAGTGGCGCCTGGATTAATAGAATACCTGGAGTTATGGGCTTCTGTAAGAATCTGCTGTCTCAACTCACCCACCTTAGGAACACATAATCGATCCTGATAGCGAAGCACACCATCTCCCCCTTGGGAGGATACCTCAACTCTCTGCTGATGGACTGCACCCTTTAGTTGAAGCAATATCGGATCACTGTGTTACTTTTCCTTAACCTCTGCTACCAATGAAGATTCTTACCCATTCTGAGCTGTTACACCATCATCTGATATGCTCATAAGGTGAACTCCCAAGCGAGCGAGCCTGTGAACATCCTTTGCTAGTTCTTTTATTTCTTCCTCAACATGTGCTACACTACCCATAGATAGTCTATTGAGGGCATCTGCTACTACATTGGCCTTACCTGGATGGTAATGCACACTCATGTCATAGTCCTTGAGGAATTCAAGCCATCTCCTCTGGCGAAGATTCAACTCTTTCTGGGTGAACAAATACTGAAGGCTTTTATGGTCTATGAACACATCTACGTGAACACCATACAAGTAATGTCTCCAAATCTTAAGTGCAAACACCACTACTGCAAGCTCGAGGTCAAGAGTCGGATAATTCTTCTCATGCACCTTAAGATGTCTAGAAGCATAAGCTATAACTTTACCTCACTGTATCAACACACAACCTAGGCCGACTTTGGACGCATCACAATAGATAACATAACCGTCTGAACCCTCTGGTAGAGTCAAAACCAGAGTTGTAGTCAACCTAGTTTTCAGTTGTGCGAAGCTCTTCTCACAATCATCTTACCACTGAAACTTAACCTTTTTGTGAGTCAACTTAGTAAATGGAGAGGCTATGGATGAAAATCCTTCCACGAAACTTCTGTAATAACCTGCTAGACCTAAGACACTTCTGATATCTGTAGGAGAGGTAGGTCTGGGCCATTGTTTCACCGCTTCTATTTTCTGAGTATCCACTCGAATCTCTTCGCTAGATACTATATGCCCGAGGAAAGCAACTGATTGTAACCAAAAATCATATTTGCTAAACTTAGCAAACAACTGGCGATCTTTGAGAGTTTGTAGAACAACTCTCAAATGAGTCGCATGTTCTTCCTCATTCCTAGAGTAAATGAGGATATCATAAATAAAGACGATAACAAACAAGTCCAAATAGTGCTTGAACACTTTGTTCATCAAATCCATGAAAGCTGCACGAGCATTGGTTAGTCCAAATGACATAACTACAAATTCATAATGACCATACAAAGTTCTGAAGGCTATTTTTGGAATGTCACTATCTCTAACTCTGAGCTGATGATAACCGGATCTGAGGTCTATCTTCGAAAAATGACTAGCACCCTGAAGTTGGTCGAACAAATCATCAATTCTGGGGATAGGGTACTTAATCTTCATGGTGACCTTGTTCAACTACCGATAGTCAATGCACATCCCGAGAGAACCATCATTCTTTTTCACGAACAACACTGGTGCACCCCATGGTGAAATACTAGGTCTGATGAAGCCCTTATCTAGAATGTCTTTCAACTGCTCTTTCAATTCCTTAAGCTCAGCTGGAGCCATTCTGTAAGGAGGAATAGAAATAGGCTGGGTATCTGGAAGGAGATCAATTCCAAAGTGGATTTCCCTTTCAGGAGGAACTCCGGGAAGATCTTTTGGAAACACTTCTGGGAACTCATTAACTACTGGAACTGACTCAAGAGTTGGGGTTTCGGAGCTTGAATCCTTAATCCAAACTAGATGATAGATATACCCCTTGGAAATCATCTTTCTGGCCTTAAGGTAAGAAATGAATCGACCCATAGGCGCTAAGCTACTACCCTTCCATTCTAAGATTTGTTCGTCTGGAAACTAAAAACGAACAATCCTAGTTCTACAATTAACTGAGGCATAACAGGAATGTAACCAATCCATGCCTAGAATGATATCAAAGTCTACCATTTCTAACTCTACAAGATCTGTTGGGTAAACTTGAGTCCATATTCTTGGACTGTCATGTTACCTTGTCTCAAATTCATGAAATCCTGAGCTCTTGCCTCCCTCAACTCTCTTGGGAAGAACCTATCCATAAAAGTCTTACTAAAGTATTCCCAAGTGATAGGAGCTTCATCTGTACCCCTGTTCTTTTTCCATTAAGTATACCAGATATGAGCTACATCCTTAAGCTGATAGGATGCTAACTCTACCCTATTATTACCTGTCACTTGCATCACTCCAAAGATCTTCTGGACCTCATCAATGAAGTTTTGGGGATCCTCACCAATCTGCGATCCTAAGAACTCAGGCGGATTCATCCTAACAAAATCACGAACTCTAGCTGCAGCTGACCCAACATTAGCATTTGCAGGAGCTGGAACCTACTGGTTTTTCTGATTAGTGACACTCTGAGCCAAAAGTTGGATAGTGTTCCGAAACTCTGCATTCGAAACTTCCTGATCTGGGACTGGAGGAGCTGCATTAGCATTCCTTGCATTAGCTCTATGAGGAGGCATGATCTGAAATGCATAACGATGAGTTAGAGAGAGATCATACCAACGCACGATACAAATATCAAGAAAGTGAGGCTTTTCTAAAACACTTTGTAGCTTCCCCCTCATTAGATGTGGTGCACTTCACACCCATGAAAAGGACTCTACTTACTGCGGCTTTTCAGACATCCTAGGACACTTAAACCTAACACTCTGATACTAAGTTTGTCACCCCCCGAGCTACCCCAGGATGGGGACACTGGACCTAGGATCACGAGTGACCCCAAGCTAACCCTACGGGCATAACATAAGCATACTATGATAACTGAAGTAAAGAAATATTGTGCGGAAGCTTAAAACCATAATTAACTGAAAGATGGGGAATACCCATAAACTATTTGAATATATAAAACTGAGAGTTTAACAACAACTGAAAAGTCAAACTCAAATGTTAAAGCTGATTCTTACTATGTCTAAAAATAATCTCTAACTGACTAGAAGTGTTGGGAAATGCCCCAGCTAAATCTAGCAAAAACTGAAACTAAGACTAAAAGCAAAGGAACCATGTCTGTCATCCTCGGAGAATGAGGACTCACCACTAATACTGCTGAGCTGAACATCTGGAACTGATCTATGCGTGATCTCGAAGCTAAGAACCTGAACCTACATCACGAGAAGATGTAGCGCAGAGTATGTGTCATTACTTGAAATGTACTGAGCATGCAAGATAGAGTAAAGCTGAATAATAACATAACTGAACAAAGCATATAACTGAGCAATGATATGATATAAGCATGACACTATACTAGAAATACTGAACATGAACTAACTGAATGCAATGACCAAGTTCATAATATGCTGAGACTGAAATCTGACTGTAACTGATAACATGGTCAATGCAATAGAATCTGACTGTGAGGGAGCTACTAATAATCGACATAAAACCACATGAGTTAAATGTGGAGTCCGATGTATAAGCCCCATCGAGAGGACCCAATATACCCTGCCAGAGGTATAAAGGCATGACTGACGTGACCACTAAAATGATGCCCACAGAGGGGACTTACAACCTACGGGGCACGTAGTTCTGGGACTTGAGGGTGACTGACCCTAGTCCAACTCGGTATTAAGTCTACTCCCAACTGATTATGTAAATAACACATTATGACTGAATTTCTGTAATACTGGATAGCTCAAAATACTAATATGCAAAATCTGAGAATGCAACATTAATGTACTGATAATGAAACATGAATCTGAGGCATGTATATCTGAAATAACTGACCTAGCATGTGTAATTCATGAACTAAAAGAACTACATAGCTAGGGTTCTGAGTTTACGAAAGCAGCTACGCAAAACAATACTAAAACCATGATAATCTGATTAGGAACATTAAAGTAACTAATTCATAATGATCTGTTGAAATTCTAGAAACCCTAGGTCTAGATAATATGAAGGGAATCAAGAATCTGACTGAATTCTAGGGACCTAATGGGTGAATGGAACCCGCTAGTGAAATCCCACATACCTGATGACGAATTCCACTGAGAAATCTTTCAATTTTGGGTCTGGAACTGATGAAAACTCACTGCGTTCCGGGAAAGGGGTTTGGTCGACTCTTTCTCCTCTTTTGCTTTGAGTTTGCTAAATTTTGGAGAATGAATTGACTAGGATAAGTTCTAATTAAGTTACTAGGCTTAAACTGATCAAAACTACGTAGTTTAGGGGTTAAACGACGTAGTTTAGGGGTCCAATGCATAAGGAAAAGACCAAACGACCCTTGACTTAAAAGCTGTCGGGGCCACCGACGGAACTGACCAACAGTCCGTGGACTGACCCATGGTCCGTGCTGATCAACCGTTGATGGGGTTCTGGGAGTTGAAATCAGGGGTTTGAGCTATGGTACTGGACCACGGACTGTGGTCTGACCTACGGTCCGTAAGTCATGGCGTGGGTCTACCCTTAGCCAAATTTCCTGGACTTTCTGGAGAGGAGCTGCAGGTGGCCATCCACGGACCCCACCTACAGTCTGTGGGTCACCCTACGGTCCGTAGGTGGCACCTGCAACTTCTGGAATTCTACATTTCTGATAGTTCTAGCATACGGGGTGTTACAAACAATACATAAAATTGGAGTACTCTGAAAGCAAAGAGGTCTCACTCATAAGCAGACGAGCGGATGAAGTGATCTCAACAGACTCTTGTTGAGGATCCTAAGAACCTGTATCTCCATCATTAAAAAATACAGGTCGAATGACATTCAGTACATTGAATGTACGAGTATGTAATATAGATAAATAACAAATAACTAAAAGAAAGGATTGGAATATATAATAATGTACTCAAGCTGAATGTAAAGAAATAAAGGAATTAAATCATTTAAATTTTACAAAATACTTTCTCATCTCTGAACTCAACATAATAAGTGATATATAAAAATACACTTTAACTCTATTGGGAGATTCCCTAACCGACAACCATCACTATGAGCTACATGATGATACAACATCTCGCCCACGCTACCCGAACTGGCTTATACCTTGTCGGGGTATAGAAAACCTCAACTAAGTGGATCCACTAAATTATGCTTAAAAGAAATAAGAAATCATCTAAAAAGTATGATCCTTTACCCATGTTGGCATACATGGTTTATGAGGATTTTGAGTTGTCTGAACTCATCCCCATATCGGTGCTCAATACTATTCCCAATAATATATTTAATTCATGCTCATATGTTTAAAAATATAACTCTTCTTCTGGTTTGAGATAATTGCTCAAACTACCCTCTTAAGAGAGGAAACTGCTCTTGAAATATCTTTGAACTCATAACTCATTTAGAAATCAAAGTTTTTCTTTTATCAATGTAAAAACTGATACCTTTGGGAATACTTAGTTCCCCTATACTCTTACTCAATTCATACTTGAAAACTCTTTCTCAAAAATATATCAAAATCAAATTGTGATATGATCATTGATGACTCAGGAAGTCATACTGCATAAACATTGATGGCATAACTAGATACCATACTACTTAAACATTGATGGCATACTCGATTGTGATATTAATCATGTTTTAGAAACTCTTCTCAAAACTCATCTTTTCTTCCTCAAAAACTAAGTTTAAACTCAAGTGTTGACTTTAAAAAGCTTCTCAAGATTTATAACTCAATTCATAGGGTTCATGCGGAATTATGGACATGAACGACTCAACTTAGAGATTTTAATAGCAATATGGAAACTCAATACTCAGAACTCTGAACTCAACGATATTACTCATCTCAATAATACTCGCTTTATAGGGTTCATGCTGAAATATAGACATGAACAAATCAACTCAAGAATCTTAATGCATAACATATAGTAATTCGATAATTAGGAACAGGAATTTCAAAAAGAAACAGGAACTCGAGAACTCAAAATCAACTCATCTAAAGAATACTCAAATCTAGGGGTGGAATCCTAGATTTTTCTTTTATTGATTTGAAAGTAGATATAGGGCGTGAGGATGAACTAGTCCAACACTAGACAGCCTTACATACTTGTAAGAACAAGGTTCTTGAAGAATGTTGAAGAATCTTGCAAAAGAACTTGATTAGAAGCCTTGAAACCCTAGCTTGAAGGAGAACAATCAAGAAAACCTTTCTTGAGATTCTTAAATTACTTTCTTGAAATCACTATGGCCAAGAATTATGATTTCATTAGTGATTCATAATTTTATGGAGGAATTTGAGTTGGAAAGAATAAAATTCTTGGAGAAGGACTTGCATTGAAGAATCTTGAAAAAGATTGAAAGAATCTTGAATAGAGTCTTCTACTTTGATTTTTTCCTTAGGGTTTTATCTTAGGGTTTGAGAGAGAAGAGAATGATGAATTAAGAGATGAAAATATTATTGTTTTGGATCTTTAATTAGTCAACAAATTCGTTTAGGATTTTCTTAGTGGTAAAAAGACAAAAAGGACCCTTTTTAATATTTTTCCGACGGCTAATTCGTCACAGCACTGTATCAGATTACTAAAATAGTCATAACTTTTTACTCAAAACTTGGATTGTTGGGAAATTGGTGGCGTTGGAAAGAAGATCCAAATACCTTTAATTTGATAGTTTATGGGCCACGTAACTCTTTATATTCTAAGAGATATCGTCGTTTGAAGTTGACCCAAGTAGAATCTTACATCAAAACTTAATCGATAAGAAAACTTTCAACTCTACTTTGTTCTAGGAGTTTCTAGTGACCTTAATTGATATCCAAAATCATTCCCATACTAAATAATTTACCTTTACACATATGGGAAATCTAAGAATCACCCGATATGACCCTACAAGTAAATGAAGAATGGTTCGAGTAGTTAAGAAATTTTTCGGGTTATTACAATATCTCCCACTTGGGATCATTCGTCCTCGAATGACGGCTAGTCTGAGAATGGAAAGAGGTTACTCTTACTGTATTCAAGTCTAACTCAGAATCACAAAGTACTTAACATAGGGTGATTATTCTGATCTAAATCACAAGATTCAGGCTCTATACCTCTGTAGGAAATCTCATCCCAAGAACAGTTCTCCTTACCACTACATTCAGCTAACCTTGAGCTCATATCACGAAACACCTAATGTATCACACATTGTAAACATGTTAACAATACCACATTCAATATTAGAACCTTAACTACTCCATAGACTCCAACTAACCCATTTTCTAAGAACTTCTCATCCTCTCATCATCTCTACCAACTGAACTATCATGCATTACCACCAGGAAGCTGACTTAGTACTCATTGTAAAACCTTATCTCCTTCTTCCTCCACATTTATAACCTTAGATGGAATAAACACACCATCACTATCCCGATAAGAAATAGAAATATTCTCCTCCATCATCACATAACTACTATCAACAACACCCCTCTCCAAAACTGAAAAGGATTACTGAGAGGACTTTAGGGCGAAATATCATAAGCATGATTCATTCGAGAATTCTGATATAAGAATATGCATGGCATAACATTATGTTGGTAGCCATTGAGAGTAATTCATGGATGTGAGACTGAACATACTGTGAGAGATAATTGCTTATATGAATAGGTTCATAGCATGAGACTGATATTCATAACTTTATGGAATAAGATAGAGATCAATGGGCCAAAGTCTTTTCCCCTCATTCTGGAAACTGAGCATAGATGTGAATCTCTCTAAACTGTGTGAGCATAGGTCATAGACACAATTCTGATATTAGGAATATCCACAAGATGTTGTAATAACTTCGCTTGAGGAATATGCAAGATTATGAACGGATTGATATATCTCTAAAACTCTTTCTGAAGACATTACTATCTCATCCTCAACACTTGACTTGATTTCTCATCTAATCATCTCCCCCTTAGGTTTGGAGTTGACACTCTAAAGCCATGGATCTATTCTGATCTTCTCTAAACTGGTCTACATTCCAATTACTCTAATACTTAGGAAAGGCTTATATCATGGCTTCTTAACTCTCCATAAGCAGATACTAAGACTCCTTCTAAGACCTCTTTCCAAGATGCTTCTCTTAACCTCTTCTCAATGGCTTATAAGGCTGTTTCATCTAGCTCTTAAGGGAAGAAAAATAATGCTTACCTCAGCCTTTTACACATTAATAGCTCAATTATACTATCTAGGCACACATGAAAAATAATCAATAACTTAATTGAAACCTCATCTAACTAAATACGATCTCGGGTAAACCTCTTAATTATCTTGTTAATCTAATGACATAGCCACACTTCGTTGCTCTCATCTAAAAGTTAGAATCTCACACTTGTACCACTCATACTTGTAAAAGGTAACACCTTAATTTCTTACCTACTCTATGTCAAATCTACCAGATTAGATCTCGAACTAACATCATCACCCTCATGTTTCCATTCTTTTTTACCACTGCTCTCATCTCAAATTCAAGCCTAATGTTTATTACTAAACCTGGATATCAATATGATTGCTCGCTTACTATACCAACTTACAACTACTAGATACAAATTAAGAAACACGCACCCACTAAAATCTCATGACAAGTGGTCAATCTTTATCTCTCAGTCTACATCCTTACATATTACTGCCACATTCCACTTCACAACTTAAGTATTATTTACTCATTCACTATACATCATTGCCTAATTAGTTCTATAACACTTTGAATATTATGGGCTCTCCCTTAAATATCATAAACCTAGCTTAGATCTATCACCTCATGAATACTTCTGCTTTTCAATCTAGCACCTACACTTGGTCATTACCAACACAATGACACATTAACATAAACTATTTTCTGGTTAAAGTATACTCTAACTCATCCATAATAGTAACTCTTACTATACTTTCTATCATGAAATCTACACAAAATCATCACTTCTTAGTCTACCCATAAGGGAAAACTCTTCATTAATAATTTATAAGGTGCATGACTACAATAACATAATTTGTCTCATCACTATCTCCCTTTCTTAGATTATTGAACCTCTGCATGCATTCTTCTAATTTAAGGGCATAATAACTACTACTACTCATAATCTCGTAAATCATACTATCTTTTCTGGTGCAATTACTACCCAAGCTCTAAAACACACTTCCTCATAGGGGTCTCAGCAGAAATAAGGTTTAGGGAAAAGAGTCTAGGAATACATCTCGCTTTTAGCTCGAACGCACAAATCATGTGGATAAGAGTGCATTCTTTCGAAACTCAACATTTAACTCACTCACGGGCTTCTCTCAAGCCTCTCTATATTCTCATAACTTCCTCAAGACTTTTGCTGAAAGTAACTCATCGATATGAAACTGAATTTGTTTTTCAACTATCTTGAGTATGAGGGGTAGTCGAATGAATATGAGAAACACAAGAGTTTAAATAAGTTTCTTATGACACAACTCTATTGCATGATTTAGAGAATGAAAGAATGGAAACTTTTCTTAAATGTCTATAGTCCCTCATTTATAGAAGTGGGGCCCTCACAACTATAAATAAGATCCTACTTGACACGGCTTCATACACACCCTAGGATACTTGAACTCTGTGCTCTGATACCAAGTTTGTCACGACCTGAGACTACACCCTGAACGTGGCCGACACTCGAGAACCATTGCTGGCCCTCAAGCGAACCCTCATCCTAGATGACGACAAGTGGAATACTAACTCAAGCATACATAAGCATCAAATTGAAAGAAACGTTTAAAAACAATTATTAGAATCTCAAAACTTCGCTGAATATACTAAGTATGAACATAAGTTTTAAATAAAATATCTGAAATTTAAAGACTTTCCAAAACTGTGTATCTATGAAGCCTCTACTAAACAAAGATGAGTGTCAGGACAAGACCCACGACTCCTTAAAAGAACTACTACTAACAACTCATAAAATTGGAGTACTGTGAAAGCAAGAAGGTCTCACTCATAAGCAGATGAGCGGATGAAGTGATCTCAATAGACTCTTATTGAGGATCCTAAGAACCTGTATCTGCATCATTAAAAGATGCAGGTCGAATGACATTCGGTACATTGAATGTACGAGTATGTAATATTGTTGAATAACAAATAACTGAATGAAAGGACTGGAATAGATAACAATGTAATCAAGCTGCATGTAAAGAAGTAAAGGAGTTAAATCATTTAAAACTTTACAAAATACTTTTTCATCTCTGAACTCAAAATAATAAGTGATATATAAAAATACAATTTAACTCTATTGGGAGATTCTCAAACCGACAACCATCACTATGAGCTACGTGATGATAGAACGTCTCACCCACGCTGCCAAAACTGTCATATACCTTGTCGGGGTATAGAACACCTCAACTAAGTGGATACACTAAGCTATGCTTAAAAGCAACAAGGAATCATCTAAAAAGTATGATCCTTTACCCATGTTGGCATACATGGTTTATAAGGATTTTGAGTTGTCTGAACTCATCCCATATCGGTGCTCAATAGTACTTCCAATAATATTTGTAATTCATGCTCATATGTTTAAAAACATAACTCTTCCTCTGGTTTGAGTTAATTTCTCAAATTACCTTCTTAAAAGAGAAAACTTCTCTTGAAATATCTTTGAACTCATAACTCATTTAGAAATCAAAGTTTCTCTTTTATCAATGTAAAAACTAATACCTTTGGGAATACTTAGTTCTGTTGTTCTCTTACTCAATTCATACTTGAAAACTCTCTCTCAAAAATATATCAAAATCATATTGTGATATGATCATTGATAACTCGGGAAGTCATACTGCATAAACATTGATGGCATAACTAGATACCATACTTCTTAAATATTAATGGCATACTCGATTGTCATACTAATCATGTTTTAGAAACTCTTTCTCAAAACTCATCTTTACTTCCTCAAAAACTCAGTTTAAAACTCAAGTGTTAAATTTAAAAAGCTTCTCAAGATTTATAACTCAATTGATAGGGTTCAGGCGGAATTAAGGACATGAACGACTCAACTCAGGGATTTTAATAGCAATATGGAAACTCAGTACTCAGAATTCAAGAACTCAGAACTGAACGATACTACTCATCTATAAAATACTCAATTCATAGGGTTCATGCTTTAATATAGACATGAACGAATCAACTCAAGAATCTTAATGCATAACATATAGCAATTCAATAATTAGGAATTGAAATTTCAAAAAGAAACAGGAACTCGAGAACTCAAACTTAACTCATCTCAAGAATACTCAAATCTAGGGGTAGAATCCTAGTTTCTCTTTTATTGCTACGAAAGTAGATGTAGGGCGTGAGGATAAACTAGTTCAATACTATGATAGCCTTACATACCTGGAAGAACAAGGTTCTTGAAGAATCTTGAAGAAGAACTTGATTAGAAGCCTTGAAACCCTAGCTTGAAGGAGAACAATCAAGAAAACCTTTCTTGAGATTCTTGAATTACTTTCTTGAAATCTCT
>JAJONR010007196.1:0-13934 GCA_029582245.1 Solanum etuberosum
TTTTTGTAAAGAGAATTCATGAACTTACGTTTAGAATAGAAGAAACCCGTAATCTCCAATTGAATTTCAAAGTGAAAATCTTATAAACCGAAATCTGGAAATCAAATTGCCAAAGTTTGCAAGTTAATTCCCAAGAAAATATCAAGAACTAAAAGTAAACAATAATGTCTAACCCCTAAAAACAAGGTTTACATACCCTATTTATAGAAAAACATGTCCTAAACAAAAAGGGAAAAAAATAAGGAAATAAACTTTCTGGACGCGGCTTTGGTAAATACCCTATGGGGGATTTACCTGCTCTGGGACTCGTTTGACCTTGAAAATGGGCCGATTTGCCCGTCGGGACCAACTAACTCCATAGCTAAGGTCTCAACGTACGTTCATGAAAAATTTCGGCAATTTTCACGTCAGAATTCTGGATCACTAAATATCCATGGACTTTAGCACACGAAAATTAGTAAAATAGGGGGTTTACCTGCTGTGGGGTTCGATTGACCTTGAAAATGGGCCGGTTTACCCGTCGGGACCAACTGGATCCATATCTACGGTCTTAACGGATATCCATGAAAAAATTTGCCCAAAATCACATCGGAATTTCAAATCACCAAAAATCCATGGACTATAGCACAAGAAAATCGGCAAAATGGGGGGTTTACCTGCTCTAGGGTTCGTTTGACCTTGAAAATAGGCCGGTTTGCCCGTCGGAACCAACTGGCTCCATAGCTAAGGTCTTAACGGACGTCCATGAAAAATTTCAGTAAAAATCACATCAGAATTCTGGATCACCAAAAATTCATGGACTATAGCACACGAAAATCGGCAAAATGGGGGGTTTACTTGATCTGGGCTCGTTTGACATTGAAAATTGGCTGGTTTTCCTGTCGGTACAAACTGTCTCCATAGATAAGGTCTTAGCAGATGTCTATGAAAAATTTCAACAATTTTCACGTCGGAATTCCAGATCACCAAAAATCCATGGACTATAGCACACTAAAATCTACAAAATGGGGGTTTACCTGCTCTGGGGCTCGTTGGACCTTGAAAATGGGCCGATTTACCCGTCGAGACCAAATGGCTCCATAGCTAAGGTCTTAACGGTCGTCCATGAAAAATTTCGGAAAAAATCACATCAGAATTTCGGATCACCAAAAATCCATGGACTATAAGCACACGAAAATCGACAAAATAGGGGGTTTACCTGCTCTACGGCTCGTTTGACCTTGAAAATGGGTCGGTTTTCCTATCAGGACCAGCTAGCTCTATAACTAAGGTGATCGTTTGGGATCACTGAAAATCCATCGACTATAGCACATGAAAATTGGCAAAATGGAGGATTTACCTGCTCTAGGATCGTTTGACCTTGAAAATGGGTGAGTTTGCCGGTCGAGAAAAACTGGCTCCATAGCTAAGGTCTTAAAGGACGTCCATGAAAAATTTCGGCAATAATCACGTCATAATTCCGGATTACCAAAAATCAATGGACTATGGCACACGAAAATCGGCAAAATAGGGGGTTTACTGTCTCTGGGGCTCGTTTTACCTTGAAAATGGGCCGGTTTACCCATCGGGACCAACTGGCTCCATAGCTCAGGTCTTAAAGGACGTCCATGAAAACTTTCAGCAAAAATCACATCGGAATTCCAAATCACCAAAAATCCATGGATGATAGCACAAGAAAATCAGCAAAATGCGGGGTTTACCTGCTCTAGGGCTTGTTTGACCTTGAAAATTCGCCTGTTTTCCCATCGGGATGAACTGGATCCATAATAGTCTTAGCGGACGTCCATGAAAAATTTCGGAAAAAATCAGGTCGGAATTCTGAATCACCAAAAATCCAACGACTATAGCACACGAAAATCGGTAAAATAGGGAGTTTACCTGCTCTGGGCTCGTTTGACCATGAAAATGGGCCGGTTTTCCTGTCGGGACAAACTGGCTCCACAACCAAGGTCTTAAGGGACTTCCATGAAAAATTTCGGCAAAAATTACATCGAAATTTCGGATCACCAAAAATCCATGGACTATAGCACACGAAAATCGGTAAAATGGGGGGTTTACCTGCTCAAGGATTCATTTGACCTTTGAAATAGGTCGGTTTGCCCGTCGGGACCAACGGGCTCCATAGCTAAGGTCTTAACAGACGTCCATGAAATATTTTGGTAATTTTCATGTCAGAATTCTGGATCACCAATAATAAATGGAATATGCACACGAAAATCCACAAAATGGAGAGTTTACCTGCTATGGGATCGTTTGACCTTAAAAATGGGCCGGTTTACCCGTCGGGACCAACTGGCTCAATAGCTAATGTCTTAACAGACATCTATAAAAAATTTCGGCAAAAATCACGTCGGAATTCCAGATCACCAAAAATCCATGGACTATGCACACAAAAATTGGCAAAATGGAGGGTTACCTGTTCTGGGGCTCGTTTGACCTTGAAAATCATCCAGTTTAGCCGTCGGGACGAACTGGCTCCATAACTAAGGTCTTAACGGACATCCATGAAAAAATTTGACAAAAATAACGTCGAAATTTCGGATCACCAAAAATCCATAGAGTATAGCACACAAAAATTTACAAAATGGGGAGTTTCCCTGCTCTGGGGATCATTTGACCTTGAAAATGGGCTGATTTGCCCGTCGGGACCTACTTGCTCCATAACTAAGGTCTTAGCAGACTTTCATGAAAAATTTAAGCAAAAATCACGTTGTAATTCCGGATCATAAAAAATTCATGGACTATAGCACACGAAAATCGGTAAAATGTGGGGCTTACCTGCTCTGGAGCTCGTTTGACCTTCAAAATTGGTCGGTTTACCCGTCGGGTCCAACCGGCTCCATAGCTAAGGTCTTACAGGACATCCATGAAAAATTTTGGAAAAAATAACGTCAGACTTACGGATCACCAAAAATCAATGGACTATAGCACTCGAAAATTGACAAAATAGGGGGGTTTACCTGCTCTAGGGTTCGTTTGACCTTGAAAATGGGAGGGTTTGCCCGTCGGGACCAACTGGCTCCATAGCTAAGGTCTTAAAGGACGTCCATGAAAAAATTCAGAAAAAATCACGTCAGAATTCCTGATCACCAAAAATCCATGGTCTAGAGCACACGAAAATCAGCAATATGGGGGGTTTACCTGCTCTGGGCTCGTTTGACCTTTAAAATGGGCGGGTTTATCCGTCAGGACCAACTGGCTCCATATCTAAGGTCTTAAAGGACATCGATGAAAGTTTTTAGCAAAAATCACGTCGGAATTCTGAATCACCAAAAATCCATGGACTATAGCGCACGAAAATCGACAAAAAAAGGGTTTATCGGCTCTGGTGCTCGTTTAACCTTGAAAATGGGCCGGTTTGCCCGTCTGGACCAACTGGCTCCATAGCTAAGGTCTTAAAAGATGTCACTGAAAATTTTTGGCAAAAATCACGTCATAATTCGTGATCACCAAAAATCCATGGACTATATATAGCACACGAAAATCGGCAAATGGGTGGTTTACCTACTCTAGGGCTCCTTTGTCCTTGAAAATGGGCCGATTTTCCCGTCGGGACCAACTGGCTCCAAATCTAAGATCTTAACGAATGTCCATAAAAAATTTCAGGAAAAATCACGTCGGAAATCTGGATCACCTAAAAGCCATGGCCTGCACGCGAAAATCGGTAAAATGGGGGGTTTACCTGATTTGGGGCTCGTTTTACCTTGAAAATAGGCCATGGGCCGGTTTTCCCGTTGGGACCAACTGGATCCATAGCTAACGTCTTAACGGACGTCTATGAAAAAATTCGGAAAAATTCACGTCGAAATTCTGGATCACCAAAAATGCATGGACTATAGCACACGAAAGTCGGCAAAATGAGGGGTTTACCTGCTCTGGGGTTTGTTTGACCTTGAAAATAGGCCGGTTTGCCCGACGGGACCAACTGGCTCCATAGCTAAGGTTTTAACGGACGCCCATGAAAATTTTTGGCAAAAATCACATCGAAATTCCGAATCACCAAATATCCATGGACTACACACAAAAATCGGCAAAATGGGGGGTTTAGCTGCTATGGGGCTTGTGTTGACCTTGAAAATAGGCCGGTTTTCCTATCGAGACCAACTTGCTCCATAGCTAAGGTCTTAACGGACGTCCATGAAATTTTTTTGGCAAAAATCATGTTGGAATTCCAGATCACCAAAAATCCATGGACACCACACGAAAATCGATAAAATAGGGGGTTTACCTGCTCTAGGGTTCGTTTGACCTTGAAAATGGGCCGGTTTTCCCGTCAGGACCAACTGGCTCCATAGCTAAGGTCTTAACGGACGTCCTTGAAAAAATTTGGTAAAATTCACGTCAGAATTCCAGATCACCAAAAATCCATTGACTATAGCAAACGAAAATCAGCAAAATGGGGGGTTTAGCTGCTCTGGGATCGTTTGACCTTGAAAATGGGTTGGTTTGCCCGTTGGGACCAACTGGCTCCATAGATAAGGTCTTAACTATAGAGCCACATAGGCACGGTGACCCTATCCATGAAACATTTCAGTAAAAATCACGTCGGAATTTCGGATCACCAAAAATCCATGGACTATAGCACACGAAAATCGGCAAAATGGGGAGTTTACCTGCTCTGGGCTCGTTTGACCTTGAAAATGGGTCGGTTTGACCGTCGCGACCAACTGGCTCCATAGCTAAGGCCTTAACGGACGTCCATGAAAATTTTTGGCAAAAATCACGTCTGAATTCTGGATCACCAAAAATCCATGGACTATTGCAAACGAAAATCGGCAAAATGGGGGGTTTACCTTCTCTGGGCTCGTTTGACCTTGAAAATGGTCCAGTTTGCCCATCGGGACCAACTGTCTCCATAGATAAGGTCTTAACGGACGTCCATGAAAAAATTTGCTAAATATCACATCGCAATTTTGGATCACCAAATATCTATGGACTATAGCACACGAAAATTGGTTAAATGAGGGATTTACCTACTCTGGGGCTTGTCTTACCTTGAAAATGGGCCGGTTTGCCCGTTGGGATAAACTTGCTCCATAGCTAAGGTCTTAAGGGACGTCCATGAAAAATTTCAGTAATTTTCACGTCGGAATTCCGTATCACAAGAAAATGCATGGACTATACCACACGAAAATTGGGAAAATGTGGGTTTACCTGCTCTGGGCTCGTTTGACCTTAAAAATGGGCAAGTTTGCCCGTCGGGACCAACTGGCTCCATAGCTAAGTTCTTAACACACGTCCATGAAAAATTTCGGCAAAAATCACATCGGAATTTCGGATCACCATAAATCCATGGACTATAAGCACACAAAAATTGGCAAAATCTGGGTTTACCTGCTTTGGGGCTCGTTTGAACTCGAAAATGCATCTATGAGACAAAATAAAAATACCCAAAGAATCAAATATGTACGGGGCATCAGTTTTTAATTAAAAACTAATAATTTTAAATAAAAAAATTAATTAGGACAAAAAATTACGATGTAAATATTCATGTATATAAATAAAGTTGAACAAGACAATAAGGCAAACGAAATGAAGTAGTGAACCTAGAATAACTAGCTGGAAACTAGTGAAATTTGAAAGGGTCATAACTTTTGCCTCGGTTGTCCATATGAGGCGATTTTTTTTTGAATTTGGGTATTTTTTGAATGCGGGATTTACCTTCTCTCGGGCTCGTTTAACCTTTAAAATGGGCCGGTTTGCCTATCGTGACCAACTAGCTCCATAGCTAAAGTCTTATCGGACGTCCATGAATTTTTTTTGCAATTTTCACGTCAGAAATTCGATCACGAAAAATCCTTGGACTATAGCACACGAAAATCGGTAAAATGGAGGGTTTACCTGCTCTGGGGCTCGTTTGAACTTGAAAATGGGTTGGTTTTTCCATCCGGACCAACTAGCTCCATAGATAAGGTCTTAACGGACGTCCATGAAAAATTTCGGCAATTTTCACGTCAGAATTCTGGATCACCAAAAATCCATGGACTATAGCACACAAAAATTGACAAAATAGGGGGGTTTACCTGGTCTGGGGATCGTTTGACCTTGAAAATGGGCGGGTTTGCCCGTCGGGACCAACTGGATCCAAAGCTAAGGTGTTAACGGATGTCCACGAAAAAATTCAGCAATTTTCACATCGGAATTCCGGATCACCTAAAATCCATGGACTATAGCACACAAAACTAGGCAAAATGGGGGGTTTACCTGCTCTAGGGCTCGTTTGACCTTTAAAATGGACCGATTTTCCCGTCGCTACCAACCGGCTCCATAACTAAGGTCTTAACGGACGTCCGTCAAAATTTTTGGCAAAAATCACGTCAGAATTCTATAACACCAAAAATTCATGGACTATAAGACACAAAAATCGGCAAAATGGGGGTTTACCTACTCTCGGGCTCGTTTGACCTTGAAAACGGGCTGGTTTGCCCGTCGGGACCAACTGGATCCATAGATAAGGTCTTGACGGACGTCCATAAAAAATTTCAGCAAAAATCACATCATAATTCCAAATCACCAAAAATCCATGGACTATAGCACACGAAAATTGAAAAAATGGGGGTTTACCTACTCTGGACTCGTTTGACCTTTAAAATTGGCCGGTTTGCCCGTCGGGACCAACTGGCTACACAGATAAGGTCTTAACGGACGTCAATGAAAAATTTCAGCAAAAATAACCTCGAAATTCTGAATCACCAAAAATCGATTGACTATAGCACACGAAAATCGGTAAAATGGGGGGTTTACCTGCTCTGTGGCTCGTTTGACCTTAAAAATGGGCCGGTTTCCCCGTCGGGACCAACTGGCTCCATAGCTAAGATCTTAACGGATGTTCATGAAAAATTTCAACAAAATTCACGTTAAAATTCCGGATCACCAAAAATCCAGGGACTATAGAACACGAAAATCGGAAAAATGAGAGGGTTTACTTGCTCTGGGGATCAATTGACCTTTTAAATGGGCCGGTTTTCCCGTCGGGACCAACTGGCTCCATAGCTAAGGTCTAAACGGACGTCTATGAAAATTTTTGACAAAATTCACGTCGGAATTCCGGATCACCAAAAATGCATGGACTATAGCACACGAAAGTCGGCAAAATGAGGGGTTTACCTGCTCTGGGGATCGTTTGACCTTGAAAATAGGATGGTTTACACGTCAGGACCAACTGGCTCCATAGATAAATTCTTAATGAATGTCCATGAAAAATTTTGGCAAAAATCACGTCGAAATTTTGGATCACAAAAAATTCATAGACGCACACGAAAATCGATAAAATAGGGGCTTTACCTGCTCTGGGGATTGTTGGAACTTGAAAATGGCCCGATTTGCCCGTCGGGAACATCTAGCTCCATAGTTAAGGTCTGAAAGGACGCCCATGAAAAATTTCTGCAAAGATAACGTCGGAATCCCGGATCGCCAAAAATCCATGGACTATAGCACACGAAAATTGGTAAAATGGGGGGTTTGCCTGCTCTGGGCTAGTTTGACCTTGAAAATGGTCTGGTTTTTCCGTCGGGACCAACAGGCTCCATAGCTAAGGTCCTAACGGACGTCCATGAAAATTTTTGGCAATTTTCACGCCGGAATTCTAGATCACCAAAAATCCATGGACTATAGCACATAAAAATCGGCAAAATGGGGGGTTTACCTGTTCTGGGCTTGTTTGACCTTGAAAATGGGCCGATTTACCCGTCGGGACCAACTGGATACAAAGCTTAGGTCTTAACGGATATCCATGAAAAGTTTCAGCAATTTTCACGTCGGAAATTCGGATCACCAAAATTCCATGGACTATAGCACACGAAAATCAGCAAAAATAGGGAGTTTACCTGCTCTGGGGCTCGTTTGACCTTGAAAATGGGCCGGTTTGCCCGTCGGGACCAACTGGCTCCATAGCTAAGGTCTTGACGGACGTCCATAAAAAATTTCGGCAAAAATCATGTCGTAATTCTGAATCACCAAAAATCCATGGACTATAGCACACAAAAATTGACCAAATGGGGGTTAACTTGCTCTGGGGCTCGTTTGACCTTTAAAATGGGCCGGTTTGCCCGTCGGGACCAACTGGCTCCATAACTAAGGTCTTAACGGACGCCCATGAAAATTTTTGGCAAAAATCACATCGAAATTCAGGATCACCAAAAATCCATGGACTATACACGAAAATCAACAAAATGGGGGGTTTAGCTGCTATGGGGCTCGTTTGACCTTGAAAATAGGCCGTTTTTCCCATCGAGACCAACTGTCTCCATAGCTAAGGTCTTAACGGACGTCTATGAATAATTTCGGCAAAAAATACGTTTGAATTATGGATCACCAAAAATCCATGGACAGCACACGAAAATCGGTAAAATAGGGGGTTTACCTGCTCTAGGGCTCGTTTGACCATGAAAATGTGTCGATTTTCCCATCGGGACCAACTGGCTCCATAGCTAAGGTCTAAACGGACGTCCATGAAAAATTTATGCAAAATTCACATCGAAATTCTGAATCACCAAAAATTCATTGATTATAACACACGAAAATCGGCAAAATGGGGGGTTTACCTGCTCTGGGCTCGTTTGACCTTAAAAATGGGCTGGTTTGCCCATAGAGACCAACTGGCTCCATAGCTAAGTTCTTAACTATAGACCCACATAGGCACGGTGACCCTATCCATGAAATGTTTCGATAAAAATCACGTCGGAATTTCGGATCATCAAAAATCCTTTGACTATAGCACACGAAAATCGGCAAAATGGGGAGTTTACATGCTCTTGGCTCGTTTGACATTGAAAATGGGTCGGTTTGCCCGTCGGGACCAACTGGCTCCATAGCTAACGTCTTAACGGACGTCCATGAAACTTTTCTGCAAAAATCACGTACGAATTCTGGATCACCAAAAATCCATTGACTATACAAAAAGGAAATTTGCAAAATGGGGGATTTACCTTCTCTAGGCTCGTTTGACCTTGAAAATGGTCCAGTTTCCCCGTCGGGACCAACTGGCTCCATAGCTAAGTTCATAACGGACATCCATGAAAAATTTCACTAAAAATCACATCAGAATTTCGAATCACCAAAATTCCATGGACTATAGCACATGAAAATCGGTAAAATGGGAGGTTTACCTTCTCTGGGGATTGTGTGACCTTGAAAACTGGCCGGTTTGCCCGTCGGGACAAACTAGCTCCATAGTTAAGGTCTTAATGGACGTCCATGAAAAATTTCGATAATTTTCACGTCGGAATTCTGCATCACCAAATATCCATGGTCTATAGCACACGAAAATCGGCAAAATGGGGAGTTTACCTGCTCAAGGATTCGTTTGACCTTTGAAATGGGCCGATTTGACCGTCGGGACCAACGGGCTCCATAGCTAAGGTCTTAACAGACGTCCATGAAATATTTTGGCAATTTTCATGTCAGAATTCTGGATCACCAATAATAAATGGAATATGCACACGAAAATCCACAAAATGGAGAGTTTACCTGCTCTGGGCTCGTTTGACCTTGAAAATGGATCGGTTTGCCCGTCAGGACTAACTTGATTCATAGCTAAGGTCATAGCGGACGTCCATGAAAACTTTCGGCAATTTTCACGTCGGAATTCTGGATCATAAAAACTCCATGGACTATAGTATACGAAAATCTGTAAAGTAGGGGGGGTTTACCTGGTCTGGGTCTCGTTTGACCTAGAAAATGGGTCGGATTGCCCGTCGGGACCAACTCGCTACATAGCTAAGGTCTTAACGGATGTCCATGAAAAAGATTGGCAAAAATCACGTAAGAATTTCAGATCACCAAAAATTCATTGACTATAGTATACGAAAATCGATAAAATTGGGGGTTTACCTGCTTTGGGGCTCGTTTGACCTTGAAAATGGGCCAGTTTGCACGTCGGGACCAACTAGCTCCATAACTAAGGTCTTAACGGACGCCTATGAAAAATTTTGGTAAAAATCACGTCGGAATTCCAGAACACAAAAAATCCATGGACTATATAGCACACGAAAATCGGCTAAATGGGGGTTTACCTGCTCTGGGCTCGTTTGACCTTGAAAATGGGTTGGTTTACCCGTCGGGACCAACTGGCTCCATGGCTAAGGTCTTAACGGACGTCCATGAAATTTTTTGGCAAAAATCACGTCTGAATTCTGAATCACCCAAAATCCATGGACTATATAGCACAAGAAAATCGATAAAATGGGGGGGGGGTTACATGCTCTCGGGCTTGTTTGACTTTGAAAATGGGCCGATTTTCCCGTTGGGACCAACTGGCTTCATAGTTAAGGTTTTAACGGACGTCCATGAAAAATTTCTGCAAAAATCACGTCGGAATTTTGGATCACCAAAAATTCATGGACTATATAGCACACGAAAATTGGTAAAATAGGGGGTTTACTTAGTTTGGGGATCATTTAACCTTGAAAATGGGCCGGTTTGCCCGTCGGGACTAGCTGGTTCCATGGCTAAAGTCTTAACGGACGTCCATGAAAAATTTTGGCAAAAATCACGTCGGAATCCCGGATCACCAAAAATCCATGCTAAAGCACACGAAAATCTGCAAAATGGGGGGTTTACCTGCTTTGGGGCTCGTTTGACCATGAAACTGGGCCGCTTTGCCCGTCGGGACCAACTGGATCCATAACTAAGGTCTTAACGGACGTCCATGAAACATTTCGGCAAAAATCACCTCGAAATTTTGGATCACCAAATATCCATGGACTTTAGCACAGGAAAATCGACAAAATGGTGGGTTTACCTGCTCTAGGGCTCGTTTGACCTTGAAAATGGGCTGGTTTTCCCGTCGGGATCAATTGTTTCCATAGCTAAGATCTTAACGGACGCCCATGAAAAATTTCATCAAAAATCACATCGGAATTCCGGATAAAAAAAATCCATGGACATAGCACACGAACATCGGCAAAATGGGGGGTTTACCTACTCTGGGGTTCGTTTGACATTGAAAATAGGCTGGTTTGCCCGTCAAGACCAACTGGCTCCATATCTAACGTCTTACGGATGTCCCTGAAAAATTTCAGCAAAAATCACGTTGGAATTTTGGATCACCAAAAATCCATGGACTATAGCACATGAAAATCGGTAAAATGGGGAGTTTACCTGCTCTGGGCTCGTTTGACCTTGAAAATGGGTCGGTTTGCCCGTCAAGACCAACTGGCTCCATAGCTAAGGTCTTTACGGACGTCATTAAAAAGTTTTGGCAAAAATAACGTCGGAATTCTGGATAACCAAAAAATTGTGGACTATAGCACACGAAAGTAAGTAAAATGGGGGGTTTACCTTCTCTGGGGCTCGTTTGACTTTGAAAATGGGCCAGTTTGCCCGTCGGGACCAACTGGCTCCATAGATAAGGCTTTAACGGACGTCCATGAAAAATTTCGGCAAAAATCACATCGTAATTTCAGATCACCAAAAATCCATGGATCATCGCACACGAAAATCGGCAAAATTGGGGGTTTAAATGCTCTGGGGCACGTTTGACCTTGAAAATGGGCCAGTTTGCCCATCAGGACCAATTGGCTCCATAGCTAAGGTCTTAACGGACGTCCATGAAAAATTTCAGCAAAAATCAAGTCGTAATTCCGAATCACCAAAAATTCATGGACTATAGCACACAAAAATCGACCAAATGGGGGGTTTACCTGCTCTGGTGCTCGTTTGACCTTGAAAATGGGCCGGTTTGCCCGTCAGGACCAACTGGCTCCATAGCTAAGGTCTTAACGGACGCCCATGAAATTTTTTGGCAAAAATCACATCGAAATTCCGGATTCTCCAAAAATCCATGGACTACACACGAAAATCGGCAAAATGGGGGGTTTAGCTGCTATGGGGCTCCTTTGACCTTGAAAATGGGCCGGTTTTCCCATCGAGACCAACTGGCTCCATAGCTAATATCTTAACGGACGTCCATGAAAAATTTCGGCAAAAATCACGTCAGAATTCCGAGCACACGAAAATTGGTAAAATGGGGGGTTTACCTGCTCTGGGGCTCGTTTGACCTTGAAAATGGGTCGGTTTGCCTGTCAGGACCAACTAGCTCCATAACAATCTTTTCTTCGCTGAACAACTTGGCGATTCGCCGACTGCTCCTTTTCGTCGTTGACTTGGTCTCTTCCTTCAAGTCTTGGCACACTGGAATTTAAGGCAGTGAGATTAGCCACTCGGCGACACGCCGAGTGCTCATGGCGATCTTCAGGCTCGCCCTTCTTCATTTCTTCAGCTTGTTTTGTTCCTTTTTGCCTGTTAGTGTCCTTGCTTTGCTCCTCAATCCATATACCGTAAAATCAAGGCATTAACATCAGTTTATAGCATAAATTAGACATTTGAGGACACTTAAATCTATTAAAACAAAGCCCTAAATGAGTCCAAATCTCGGACTGATCATTCCACACTTAGACAGTGTGGTACTTCCTTCAGTCTTGGTCTTCATGATCGAATAGACGTATCGTCTTAAGCACCACGGCATGTCCAGTGCTCCTTGAAGTTGCGCCTTCACATGAGTAGTTACTTGTTTCACTGCATCTCCTCAACAAGCTCTAAGATGGCTCGTCTGTTGGACCACGGCCCGTCTGAGGCTCTATGGACTTTAGGTTTTACTTAGGCATCCACCATTTTCACTGATTCTCTTCCACGACCCCTTAGGGGGCCCATCAACTGTACCACGGCTCGTGTGGAGCCTCGTTGTGTTAGACTTCAACTCTATTTTTCATGTTTCTTGTACAACGTCAAAGAAACCATTATATCCACATAAACAAGCTTGATTTGTCGCACTAATTCTTTGTTTTCAAGCGTCAAATGTGCTATGAGTTCACGTCACATCAGTAAGTATTATAAATAAAAATTCAATAAGACAAAAAGGCAAATGAAATTATAAAGTGAGACTAGAGAGAAGTAGTTGTAAAATGTTAGAAGTTCAAATGGTCACAACTTTGGCCCTTGATGTCTTGAGGCGATATATTTTTTTGAATTTAGATGTTTTTTGGTGAGGAAGTTAGTCGACAAAAATTGTATACCTTATAATTTTAGCATGAATGAGACAAAATAAAAATACCCAAAGAATAAAATATGTACGGGGCATCAATTTTTAATTAAAAAATAAAAAATTTAAATAAAAAAATTAATTAGGACAAAAAATTACGATGAAAATATTCATCTATATAAATAATAGTTGAACAAGACAAAAAGGCAAACCAAATGAAATAGTGAACCTAGAATAACCAGTTGTAAACTAGTAAAATTTGAAATGGTCATAACTTTTGCCTCAGTTGTCCATTTGAGGCGATTTTTTTTTTATTGAATCTGGGTATTTTTTCAAGATCTAGCCGATTTTTTGTCCAATTGACCAAGCCGAATTTTTAAAAAAAGGCTTTTAACATTCAATTTTGGATTTCCCCAAATTGTAATTCTATTTTGTGAAAAATCGAATGCAACGAAAGAGTTTTTAAGTTTGGAATACCTGGCAATGCAATTTCAATTTGGAATACATAATCAATTTTATAATTTTTGAAAGTTGGTTTTTTACCCAATTTTAACACCACTAAAATCAAATTTTTTTAACGATCAACACCAACGGTTTAAGGTTTCTTCAGACTTCTTTTGTTTTTTTTTTAGCAAATATTAGAGTTTTCTGTTAATTTTTGAATGTATGTTTTTTGGGTTTAGGGTTGAGGGGTTCGAGGTTTGGGGTTCCGGGTTCGGGGTTCCGGATTCTGGGTTCTAGGTAGAGGTTCTAGGTTCCGGGCGCCGTGCCCCGAGGCCCTCCCCCCACCCCGGGGTGCCGTGCCCCGAGGCCCCTTCCCCCCCGGGACCTCGAGGCGCCGGTCCCCGAGGCCCCTCCCCCCCCCGGGACCTCGATGCGCCGTGCCCCGAAGCCCCTGCCCCCCCGGGACCTCGAGGCGCCGTGCCCCGAGGCCCCTCCCCCCCCCGGGACCTCG
>JAJONR010007202.1:0-36999 GCA_029582245.1 Solanum etuberosum
CAGGAACAACTAAATTTTTTCAATATCAAGTACCAAAATAGGAAATCAACACAAGTATGCTCTACCAAGATTGGAAATGACTAGGGTGTGCATTACGATGAGTTTTGATACAATAAGTAAATATTAAGCACAATCAAATTGATTGATACATGGATATCATTTGGTCTAGGATACATTCGATATTCTCTCGAACTATCAAATGTATATCCGATGAATTTTCTCGAATTCCAAGACCCTTACCAATTGTCGCACCTCATTTTTGAACCAGGTCGAAATAGTTCACAACATAAAATGGCCACGCCTTTGATTTTGAAAATTGTTTATTATTTAGTGTCGCCACCTAATTTTAAGTAAAAGTTTAGGAAAACCATTTTAAGAAAAATGTAAATGTAAACTCTGTTTTGATTTGTGAAATCAGTGAAATTCTAGATAAGAGTTTTGGTTACTCGAGGGGAAGGTGTTAAACATCCCTTAGAGACTACCCAAAGATAGTCCTTAAACTCAGTTTAGGAAAATAATTAAGAAAAAATTAATTATTTTATTAGCTTAAAAATTGGTGATAAGTAAATTTTCATTAATTCAAGAAATGAGTAAAATGCAAGATATGTCATATATACACCTATAATCTGTATAAAACAAAATTACTAGTAGTATATTTATCATATGAAAAAAAAAGTACTTGTATGACAATTTTATATGTTATAAATATAGATGTATCTTACATAAACTTATCATAAATAAATATATAAATGTTCAGTTTAAAGGATATGAAAATTGTTGTTTTGTTTATATATAAAATTAAAATGTAAAAAGAAATAAGATAATAGACGGGTGTAAATATATAGTAACATTTGTGATATATAATTTGAATGAAAATACATAAAATAGAGTTTCTTGAAAATAAGCAAATAAAATAAATAATAATTATATAAAATGTTAAAATATTAATATAAAGTTCGTGGTCTTAGCTAGATTTATTATAAAGTAAAGTATGTACATGTATGTTGTTTAAAACATACTAGAGTTTATTATTTCATTTTTACATATAGGAACAAAATGACAATAGATAGATATGTAGTAAAATAATATGTATGTTAAAGTGTAGAAATTTACAATTGATTTTATATAAGAAGAATACAATTCATAAAAGGGATAGTAGGTAAATAAAAAATATGATATTTATAACACAATAATACATAAAATATAGGGAAGGTTAGGTGTTAGAAGTAAAAGATAATATATATATACCTTGTGAGTATGACCTATACATGCGTATACCTTGTATTTTTTTTGAACCTATTGACATATCTAAAATATTGAAATAGTATATAAAGAAAATCAAATTATTTTAGCAATATTTTATTTTAAAAAATAGCGATAATGATAATAATAAATACAATTTTTTTTTTCATAAAGGGGGTGATTTAAAAAATATAAAATAGGCCTAGCTATTGGGATTTATTCTATAGTTACATTAATTTTGTTAATAAAATAATAAGACCAACCTCCCTACTTATTTTCTTTAAAAATATATTTCTTAAGATAATTATTTTAGCCTCTAAACTAGTTTCACATTCATTTGAGAGTCCTAAACGATAAGTTTTTCTTTTCCTCAACTTAAAAGGCCTAAATGGATATTATTTTAACCTTTAGACTAGTTTCAAATTCATTTAGGAGTTCTAAACAATAAGTTTTCCTAACTTCATATATCCCCTTTCTACTCAATCCAGAAACAAGATCGGACGTTATCCCGGTTCGTCTCCATCTTTCCGCATAGACTTGCTTCGCACCTGTGTCAAAAGCCAGTTGAGTTTTACTCTTCAGTAAGAATGATAAAGCATTTCGCAAGCTTGAATCCCTACGTTCTTCAAGACAGGACATACGGTACAGAAAGGATCATCTAAGGATCTTGTCTGGACGGAGATGTGTCTTTCCTAAGCAAGACGGTAAAAAACAATCAAGACTTTTAAGAATACATTCTTTAAGGTAAAGGGCCTAAGCGAGTATCGATAAGTAAACTTAAAACGTCAACCTATTTTAAGAAATTTTTAATCATTTTATTCTAAAAGATTGACAAAAGGTTTATAACATAATTTTCAATGCGTTAACAAATAATATTAGTCCACATAAATAATCTTCAAAATAAAAGACAAGCAATTTAATATATCAAAACTTAAGAGTTATGCAAACATATGTAAGAATTAATTAGTATTTCAAAATAATATAATCAAAGTCATAAAAGGGAAGGCTAGGAAGCGTTGAACTCCTAATTTACGAGACTCCAAGTGTTGCGATGATCCTAATAGCTGTTGGCCTAATATTTTAGGCCAAAAATGAGTTACAAAGTAGAAACTTCAGCACTCCAGTTGTACATGAAACATAAGAAGAGAAATAAAGAGAAAAAAAATTAGAAACATAAGAAGAGAAGGAGTTGGAAGAGATTAAATAGAGCAGTGATGCAAAAAGCACAAGCCGAATTCAAAAAGTATTTACTTTTTGAAGAAGAATATTGGAAGTAAAAAGCAGGTTTTACTTGGTTTGAAAAGGGAGAAAGAAATACGAGATTTTTTCATAGTCTAGTGAAAGGAAGAAGGAAAAGATTACATTTGGCCAGAATTCATAATGAGCAAGGGGTTCTTCTGGAGGACAAGCAGATGATAAAAGATGAAGCTATAAGATTCTATCAGAAACAACTCTCTCAGGAAAGGGATGCCACATATTTTTCTCTTCTCAGGCACATTCCACATGTTATTTCTGAAGAAGATAATGCTTTAATTAGAATTATGCCATCCATGGATGAGGTTAAAAAAACTGTTTTTTAATCTTAATGGTGACAATGCTAGTGGTCCTGATGTTTTTTTAATCTTAATGGTGACAATGCTAGTGGTCCTGATGGCTTCACAGGTCTTTTCTATCAGAAGTGTTGGGATATTGTTGGATCAGATTTATATAGGATGGTGGATAGCTTTTTTGCAGGCAATTCTCTCCCCAAATTCACCACCCATACCAATCTAGTGTTGTTGCCTAAGAAGAATGATGTACACTCATTTTCAGATCTTCGACCTATAAGTTTGAGTAACTTTGTTAACAAAGTTATCTCAAGGGTTATTCATGACAGGCTAGAACTGGTGCTACCTAGATTGATCTCCTCAAATCAGTCAGGCTTTGTGAAGGGAAGAAACATTAATGAAAATGTTTTGCTTATTCAGGAAATTACTTCTGACATCACAAAAAGGGGAAAACCATCAAATCTTATCATTAAGCTTGACATGACAAAAGCTTATGATAGAATATCATGATTTTATTTAAAGAAAGTATTAAGAAAGATGGGTTTTTCAGAGGTGGTTGTTGATATCATTTGGAGAATTATTGCAAATAATTGGTATTCAGTATTGGTAAATGGACAGGCTCAGGGTTTCTTTCACTCCACTAGAGGGGTCAAACAGGAGGACCCACTTTCTCCTGCTTTATTTATCTTGAGTGCAGAAGTCTTAACCAGAGTGTTGAATGCTTTATTTGAAGATGATCAATATGTTGGATATGGTTTGCCTAAATGGAGTGTTAATTTGAATCATTTAGCTTATGCTGATGATACTATCATATTTGCTGCAGCACATGAGATCTCTCTCAAGAAAATCATGAAAGTCTTGGATAAATATGAAAAATAGTCTGGTAAATTAATCAATAAAGGGAAGAGTGCTTCGTACATGCATCAGAATACTAGTGCTCAGCTAGTAGGATTGGTTGATAGGTGTACTGGTTTTACTAGAGGTCAATTTCCTTTGTCTTATTTAGGGTGTCCTATCACCCATGCTAAGAAAAGGAAGAGAGACTATAATGAGCTCATTTCAAAGGTGAAGAATAAGCTTCAATCATGGAAATGGAGGATGCTTTCTAATGGTGGTAAGGCTACATTAATTTGTAGCGTGTTACAAAGTATTCCTATTCATACTTTATCTGCTATTGTCCCTCCAAAATGTGTAATAAAAGAGCTACACAAGATTTTTGCCAGGTTTTTTTGGAGCAACAAAGAATCAGGTAGTAGTAAACATTGGGTTGCTTGGCAGGATGTTTGCTTACCTAAAGAAGAAGGGGGTCTAGGTTTTAAATCACTTTTTGATATATCCAAGGCCATGTTTGCAAAATTGTGGTGGAATTTCAGAACCAGCAAATCCCTTTGGGCAAATTTTATGTGGAATAAATATTGCAAGAAAGAAATTCCTACGGTTGTGATTTGGAAGAAGGGATCTCAAGTGTGGAAGTACATGTTGCAAAATAGGGCTGAGCTAGAAAAATATATTTTGTGGGAACCAAGGGGAGGCACCACTAATATATGGTATGAGAATTGGACTAAGCTTGGTCCTTTGCATCAAGATCCCGAATGTCATATTTACCCATAATTGGTGGATATAAGTGAATTAATGAATGACGAAGGTTGGGATATGGATAAAATGCAACAGTTTTTGCGTCCAAGAATAGTTGAGCATATTGGAATGCAAGAGAGCAATTTCATCCCCTCTAATCTGTCTGATAGACCATGGTGGTTACTCAACAGTACAAAAAAGTTCAAAGTTTGCTCTGCTTGGGAGTTGCTAAGAAACAAGAAGGAAGTGAATGTCCATTATAATCTAATTTGGGTGAAAGGGTTGCCTTTTAAATTTGGCTTCCTAACTTGGAGGATTTGGGGAAAATTGTTACCTGTGGCTACTACTATTGCTAATTGGGATAGGTCTATTGATCCTAATTGTTTATGTTGTACAGTACCTTTGCCTGAAACTGTACAGTATCTTTTCATTGATGGCGACATGGCCCAAAAGGTATGGAGTTATTTTGCAAGTGCTGCTGGAATTCAAGGTCCTTTCATTCAGATTAAGAAAACTGTACAGAAGTGGAGAGATGTACAGGGTAATGAGGTGCTTGAAAATGTTATGGTTGTTGTCCCTATCATTATTCTTTGGTTCCTATGGAAAATCAGAAATACCATTCTGCATGGTGGATTATATGCGTATGAGAAAATTATTTTTGATGCTACTGATACTATTCATGAGTTTATTTGTACCAGATTTTCTTGTTTTCAAGAGATACCTAGATATTCGCCTCATATTGTGGAAAGTTTAGAAAGATGGCAGCCCAGATATAGTTATAAGATGGTGAGATGGTTGCACCCTCCTCCTGACTGGTACAAGTGTAATACAGATGGTGCATCCAAAGGTAATCCTGACCCTAGTTCAGTTGCTTTTTGTGTGAGAAACAGTGCTTGTGATATTATAGGAGCAAAAGGGAGAAATTTATCGATTTCAACCAACCTTGTGGCAGAAGCTGTGCTATAAGAGAGGGAATTGACCATTGCATTGAAAGAAGTTTACTACCCCTAATAGTAGAAACAAATTCTCTTTCGATGACAAAATTTATTGAAGGGATTTGGGAGGTCCCTTGGAGTGTGGTCAAAGAGGTTGAAGCAATTAACAAGATGAGGAAAAATGTTCCTATCCAATTGAAACACACATTGAGGGAAGGCAACACTCTGGCTGACTTTTTTGCTAACTTAGTTGTTGATTTTGCAGGTACCTATTTGGTGGAAAATTTTCAGGAGCTTCCTAATGAAGCAAAGATAATTCTTAACATGGACAAGTCAAGGATACCTAATTTTAGGATCATTCAACAACTCAACAGTTAGTTTGGTACTTGGACTATCAAGCATTATGCTTGCTCATACAGAAAACTAGGAAGAGGTAATTTTGCTCTAATGTAATGCCTGAAATGATTTCATATAGTCTGTCTATCATGCCACCTGGTGAGAGTTTAAGGTGTACAATGATTACTGACTAAGGCATAGGCATTGGGCGAGGTTGTCTGTTACTGTTTTCTGGTGCAATTAGTGTTTACTGGTGACGTTTAGTTTAAGGATGTTGGGTCACTTATATTTTACTGATTCTTTCTTAGAGTGTTTCCTGTGATGTGTGGTATTAATCTCTTTGAGATTCATCCTATCAAGGGAGAACATCTGGAAAGGATTAGTGAGTGGTGAGTGACCTTACATCCTTTAAACAACAACGGAAAACTATCTAGTTAAAAGCATATGTGCTGGAACTTATTAAAGCATTTGTGCTGGAACTTATTAAATTATTTTTGATGTGTGGTATTAGTTTCTATGAAGCTCATTCCATCAACGATAACTAATAAGGAAAAGCACAATATTTCCTACCTAATAGCTTTCCAAATGAATAAATAGTGGTATTTGGAGTATAGTTTCAACTCGAGAATTGGTCCTCAACAACATTTCTAGAGGTTTTTCAAGTCCATTGCTGGTAGCGAAAGAAGTCAATAAAGGGCGCAGCTATTTCATTATTTCAGATCTACAGAAAAAGCAACAAATCGGAATAAAGAACTGAATCGAAGCTTACCTGATCGGTAGTTGCTCCCTGTTGCTTCTATAGTTGCTGTCTTGATTATCTTCAGGTTGGCTTGTAGTGGTAGACAACGAGAGATCCGTGAATAGTTCACCAGAGTTTGGCCGGCGTTTGGCCAGAGTACACGTCTCCAGAGCTTCTAAGCAGCTTCACTTTCCCTTTCTATTGTTTTTGACTTTCCTCTTTTTTATTTTGTTTTAATTAGCTTTTTTAAGTTGTTTTCTTTAAATGGGTTTAGCACTTTTGGCTTGCCCATTTGTGTAAATAATTGCTTCATTTATAAATCTGACCCATTGGGTCTGGTTGGACTAAAAAAAATAATAATACCCAAAGTAATAAATTTCTACTAATGCATGCTTAAACATATGCACAAATATTATAACCAAGAATGCGACAGAAAGTGACAACAATATAGACATCCACATATTTGAAAAAAGAAAAAAAATAAAAGAAATGCCGTGACAACAATATTCCTAATGATCAACTAGAATTTAATAATTCAAAATCACTAGTCTGACATATCAGTTGAGTACTACATGTTCTAAAGCTTCGCTAGACATCATTCGAGCCGAGCTAAGAATAAAATCACTTCATAAAAGGTGACCTCCACCCATAAAAGTGTAGCCTACAAGCTTGGTGGTGTTATTCAAGCCTCGACAAAGGGTTCTTTTAAGAGATCATTTTGACCCATTTGGATTGAACAAGGAGGTGTTGGCAAGATGTTTACATTATACCTTTTTCATATTAAAGAAACAGTGAGTTAAAAAAAAATGAAGCCATATTTTGCTCAAGGAAAAGAATACATAAAGCATAGTTCTTAAACCTACGGTGAGGAGAAAATCTTAGTTTAATACATATCGAAATTGGGACAGATTTTAAACTAAAGCATGTGGCATTAATTTACAGTATGAAATCTGGAAAAAAACCACAACTGCAGAAACGAATTTACATAAACATACAACCAACATCTTATTTTATTACTAGAGACTTTGTTATAATCTACTGTTTTACGGCTCATATGCACATAGGACCTTAGTCACGAATTATACAAGAAGGAAAATGAAATGTAAATCATATTTCGTAACTAAAAATAAGTATTCGGCTAAAATTGGTTGGAAAGAAAATGCAAGCCGAACGATAAGAGAGTTACATTTTTTTCGGATAGCTTTGGACATTAATAGATAAGATGCCACAACAACATACTTGTTCTACAATGGTTTAGTTTTCTGAGAATCCTAACATGATATTGATTTTTAACAAAAGAAATCTTTGAAGATGCATTACTACAAGCTCATCATATGTAACATTAAATAGTGAAGTAAGCCAAAGAAGAACATAGTATGTACTAGTTATTTTCTAAAGATGAGCCTTCATCCATATTTATATAAAAAAATATTGACCAGAACATTTCAAAAATAGCAAATGTCGAGCATTTTGTCTTCCTCAAATGGATATGAATTATCTCCTTTAAATGATGCAACACCTAGGGCTAATTTATATGCTGATTTTTGGTTTAGAATTAATAAAAATTAGTAGCAATATATTGTACATAGAGTTCGGCGGTATTGAAACAAGCAATAAAATTATTTTGACAAGCATATACTAAAACACCTCGGACTTGAAAAAAGGTTTAAAAGGGTTAACAAACATGTCCACAACTCTAAACCATACCATGGACCCTTCACCGAATCCTAAATGGCTCGTGAAAGGGACCACAGTCCGTTTAGGGAAGTGGCCCAACTGTTTAAGGGCTTCCAGGAGAGGAGTCCACCTGGACGGACCCCTAAATGGTCCGCGAAGTTGTGCACGAACCGTTTAGGGGAGGCTGCCCATCCATCCAGGGCTTCCAGGCAAGGGGGTCTCCTGGACAGTTCCTCATACGGCCTGTGAGGCCTTGAACAGACCGTCCAACCCTCCTTTTAGGTGACTTCGTCAGTTTTTAAGTTAAGGTCAACTTCAAACGACCATATGTCTCAGCACATAAAGAATTAGGTAGCCCCTGACCTATCAACTTAAAGGTCATTAAGTCCTCTTTCCAACGTCACCAAGTTTGTCTCATTTCGAGTTCGGAGTAAGAAGTTATGCACGTTTTAATAAGTCCATGTCAGACAGTCGAAGTTTCACGGATGGCTATACGACCAATGAAGTGTTTCACGGATGGTGGAGCCCAAAACGGTCCGTGAAGCCTCCCTTTTAAGGCACATACTTAATCTACGTCATTTTAATCTCTATTCTAAGCCTAAATCACAACGTTTTACACCTAGTTAAAGGCCTAGAAAGTGTTAATCAGTTCTTTTACGTTCATTAACACTTCAAGTCACTAGAGCAAGGTTCCAAGAGGAGAAAAACTAGGGTTTCGAATGTTTTTTGAGTTTCATCGATTTCACCAAGAACTTCATTCTTCCAGGTATGTAAGGCTATTCATAGTGTTGGACTTGTTCATCCGCACGCCCTACATCTAAACTCAGTCAACAAAAGTTATGTTTAGGGTTTTACCCATAGTTTCTTGGAAATTCTTAAATCAGTTTTCTTAACAATTGAGGTCTTGATTTCTTCTATGTATGTTGAAATTCTAAATTGTTGTTTGTGCTTAATATCGCATGAACCCTATTGATTTATAAAGTCATGTTTTCAATGTAATACACGAGTTTTTCTTATATATTGATTTTGGACTTGAGAGATAAGTCCACAAATACATGTTTTAAATGCAAGTTTTGATTAGAGTCTTTAAATAAAGAATAAAATGATTTCATATGTACTTTGACAGTTGAGAAAGAGAAAGGGTATAATTGATGTTTCTGAAAAGCACTTTAGTAAAACAAAGTGAAAAGTAAAGTAAAGTAATAGTTTCTTTCCTTGTAAAGGGTGATTGAGCATAATGGATATTGAATATTTCGAGGCTAGTATCGAGCACCGAATTGGGTAAGAGTCTATTTTTAACTCAAGTCTCATAAAACTACGTAGTCAGCGTAGGATAGGATCACACTGATTTGTCGTGTGACTCCTCACTGCCTCTGAGAAGGCCTATTAGAGGGATCAATAGTTACAGTAGCATCCTATACCCCGACAAGGTATAGAATGGCCCTTGCAACGTAGGTGAAACGTGTATCATTGCTAGGCTCATAGTAATGGTTGTCAGTTAGAGGAACTCCCCATAGAGTAAAGTTTTCCATTCTCATATTGTTTTTTTATTGCATTTATTGTTGTAAAGTATAAATGATTTTCACTACTCGTTCATGTATTGTTTACTTGATATGTTTTCCGCCATCAGTTCAGTTATTGGTTTATTCATCCATATTACATACTCGTACATTCCATGTACTGATGTCATTAAACCTGCATCTTTTTATGATGCAGATATATGTATTCAGGATCATCAAAAGACGCTCTGTTGAGATCACTCTACACACCTAACAATTTTGGTGAGCATCCTTGCATTCCAGAGGACTTCACATTTACTTTCAGTCTAGTTTTTTGATGCGTTGTGGGTTTTCCCGACACCTATCTTAAAAATTAGAGGGTTCATAGATAAATAGAGTCAAAGAGTCTCTCAGTACTTTCTTTCCTTTAAAGATGTTTTGCAAATTATTATTATTATTGCAATGAGTACTTTCAAACATTCTTATTGAGTCTTACTTTAAGATCGATTTCTGTTTTAAGCCTATTATTGCTTGAGTGAGACTTCTGCTAAGTAGTTAGCCAGGCCAAGGTTTGGGGATCATAAATGGTTCTTGAGTGTCGGCCACGTTCAGGGTGTAGGCTCAAGGCGTGACAAACTTGGTATCAGATCTGAGAGTTCAAGAGTCCTAGAGTGTCTATGAAGCCATGTCTAGTAGAGTCCTTCTTATCGGTGTGAAGTGCACCACATCTATAATGGGGAGGCTACAATATTTAGGAACATTTCACTTTCTTTTTACTCCTGTTCGTGCGATAGAATTCAACTCTATGAAAAGTTCTTCTAATTCGTGCTTACGCGTGTCTTTTCAGATCATGCCTCCATGAAGAGTTGTTCGAGGACGTCTTGCTAGGAGGAATGTTAATCCTCAAGGTCAAGAAGATCCGAATGCACCAGAAGTGCAACCCCCTCAAGGAAATGTCACTAATGCTGAGTTTAGGAATGTTATTCAGATGTTGACTCAACTGGTGACATCAAAAGTTGGTCGCCAAGGAGCCGGACGTTAGGATGTGAACGATACGTCTAGAGTCCAAAAGTTTCTAAAAATGAATCCCCCGGAGTTCACTGGGTCAAAGTTCAATGAGGATCCCGAAAACTTTATGGATGAGCTTAAGAAGGTGTTTGACGTGATGCATGTTGTTGATGCTGAGCGTGTGGAGTTAGCCATATACCAGCAAGGGTGTTGCCAAGATATAGTACGACCAGTGGAAAAAGACTAAAGGAGAAGGTGCACCACCCTTAGGTTGGACTGTGTTTGAGAATGCTTTCTTAGGGAACTTCTTTCCCCGAGAGCTAAGGGAAGCAAAGGTGAGAGAGTTTAGTAATCTAAAGCAGGAGTCTATGAGTGTGCAAGATTACAACCTCAAGTTTACTCAACTATTCTGCTATGATCTAGAGATGGTGGCTGATATTAGGAGAAGAATGAGTTTGTTTGTGTCTGGGATATCCCATTTATATAATAAGGAGGGTAAGGCAGCTATGTTTATAGGGGACACAGACATAGCTAGGATTATGATTTATGTACAGTAGGTGGAGGAGAATACATTGAAAGATAGGGAAGAGATCCACAGTAAGAGGGCTAAGACAATAAATCAAGAGTCTGACTAGCAGAAGACCGTGAATGTAAATCATTAATCCTTCCAGCAGAGGTCATCTGGACCTGTTCCATCATTTTATCATTGGTCCAGAGATTTCCTGTTGCATTGGCGGTTTGCTTTATCTCCATTAGCAGCTCTACTAACTCGCAACACATCCAATTAGAGGTAGAGGCCAGGGTTAGGACTGTCATAGTGGTCACCAGGGTATTCGTGGTGGTCTCAGGGAGCTAAGTCAGGTGGTAGGACAGATGTCTAGGGTAGAGGCAGACATGCCCACTTGTATGCAGCTCCAGCGAGGGTTGATGTTGGGGGCATCAGACGACGTAATCATAGGTACAATTCTCTTACGCCATCAGCCCACCTCAACTTTATTTGATCCAGGCTCTACCTTTTTATATGTGCATGTATATTATATTTTTCATTTGAGTATGACTTCAGAGTCTTTGGCAGCATTGTTTCTTGTGTCAACCCCCGTGGGTGACTCTTTAGTATAAAATCAGGTATTTCGATCTTATTTGGTGACTATCTAGGGGTGTGACACTTGGGCTGACATTATATTGCTTGATATACTAGACTTTGATGTGATTCTGAGCATGGACTCGTTATTCCCCTACTGCATGGTCTTAGATTACTTTGCTAAGACCGTTACCATTGCCATTAATGGTATTCCCTCGGTGGTGTGGCGGGGCTCTTGTAGTAGCACAACGGTTGGAGTTATCTCATCTATTCAAGCTTGAAGGTTAGTGACTAGCGGTTGTTTATCTTACTTGGCCTATGTGCGGGATGTCATTAGAAAGGTTCCTTCAGTTGAGTTGGTTTCTATTGTCCGTGAATTTGTGTATGTGTTTTCTACTAATCTACATGGCCTACCCAGAGCATGATATTTATTTTTCTATTGACCTTGAGCCGAGTACTCATCCAATCTCTATTCTACCTTATTGGGAGGCCCTCGTAGAGATAAATGAGCTCAGTATATTACTTCAGGATCTCTTGAGTAAGGGATTCATTTGGCCTAGTGTATCACTTTAGGGTGCTCTCGTCCTCTTTGTGAAGAAGAATGACAGTATGATATGGATGTGTATTGACTACAGGTAGCTGAATGAGGTAGCCGTGTAGAACCGTTACCTATGACCCGTATTGATGATCTAGTTTACCAGCTTTAGTGTGCCACAATGTTTTTGAATATTGATTTTAGATCTTGTTATCATCAGATGAGGATTAGGGCAGAAAACATCCCTAAGACCGTGTTTAGGACTACTTATGGCCATTATAAGTTCCTTGTGATATCTTTTGGGTTGACTAATGCCCCTGCCTAATCTATCGACTTGATGACATAGGTGTTAAGGCCTTATCTTTATTCATTCATCATAGTGTTCATTGATGATATTCTGGTATACTCGCAGAGAAAGAGAGAGCATGAGCAATATATGAGGATTGTGCTCCAGACTTTATGAGATCCACAACTTTATGCCAAGTTCTCAAAGTATTAGTTTTGTCTTGAGTCTGTAGCATTCTTGGGCACGTAATTTCAGAGGAGGCATCATGGTAGATTTGGTAAAAACCTTTTAGCGGCATTTAATTTATGTCATTGCATCCAGTGTCGCTAAAGCCTTTAGTGGCATTTATATAGAGTGTCGGTAAATATCCATTTTATTGCCGCTAAAAGTAATTACTTTTAGCGACAATTATTATTGCCAGTAAAGCTTTCATATTAGCGGCATTTGTTATTGCCGATAAAAATATGATAACTGCCGGTAAACGAGATCTATTTTAGTGGCAATTCTTATGGCAACCCATGAGTTCACCTTAATTCATATATTTAATAGATAAACCAATTCAATGATAATAATAGAAGAATTACCAAACTCAATCATCATTATTCATATAAAAGAAGAACAATCCATACATCCATAAAAAAATATGAGTTATCAAAATAATAAGAATGTGTTCAAGTTATAAAAATAAAAAAAAGAGAGAATGTGTTCAAAAATGGAAAAACAATGAGATTGAACTATTATTTATTTTTTCTAGTGAAACTATGACATCTTGGATCACGACCATATGCAATATCGGGAGGATTTTTAGTAGATTTAATTGCTAGATGAGAAACTCCCTGTGAACTCTCTGCAACATTCAACTTTAGGTCCTCAACTGCAAATGGATAAAACAGCTAGTTTAAAGTGACGGTAGAGAAATCAAGAAATATTGTGCAGAAAGAATACACCTTTTGCTCAACCAATAATCAAGCATTTTCTAGAACTGCATTACACACAACAAAAACATGAAACACCTTCTAGTGTTTCCTCTATCATTGTCTCTCCATATTTGAACTCTAGTTACTAGCAATATTCCAAGACTTTTTCGTCTATTTCATAGAAAACACTTATGATGGTGAAAAATGTACTTTGTTTGATGAAAAAGAGCAAGCACTAGGGTCACATGGTACTCGTCCTAATCACCATAAAAAAAACCGAGCCTGATAATCTGTCAGTCCAAACTTAAGACTCAGACCATTCATGTAGGTTCAAACAACAGCTTGCTCACACAAATCTCAAAAATAAACAAAACAAACAAAAATCCTACTACCCTATTCTTTTTAAGAAAAAATAGTTGAACATTGACCATAACAAAAATCAACCGCAAAAAAATAAAATAATTAAAAAAATACAAAAAGAAAATGTAAGAGAAAAACATTAACCTGACTGGCAGCTTTGCTCATTGCTTTGTTCCTTCGTCCATCTTCTCTTCCAAAATCATGTAGTGTATTCTTCAACAAGATTCAAACATCTGTAAAGCTAAAAGTAACCATTTAACATACTTCTAGGTCATTCTTACGGCATAGATACCATTAACTTTCTCCGTAGTTTGTACGAAACAAAAAATCATCCTAATAATGATGTACCTAAAATTTTAGCGAATGAAAGACTACTCCTCATGTAGCTCTCATCCTAATACAACATGATAATTAAATAACTTTGAGCATATGAATGCTAAGACAAGGAAAAATAATCCATACTCTACACGAGTAGTTTAGTTGCCAGCTTTCTTCTTGTTAATGCGTAACAATAAAATTTGCATGTTATATTTTTATAATGGGAGAAGGGGGATCACCGAAAAGAAAAATGATAGTACTGTGATTAGCTTAAACACATCATGGCCAACACGAAACATGATATTTTCTCTCAAATGCTCAACAAGAGCTACCTCATCTATCACAGACCACCTACTATAGTTCACAAGTATCACTTCCAACAAGTTTCAGTGGATTACTATCAAGACATCGCACTTACATAAATCAGAAAGCACATTAGATATTCTTGCAACCAAAATTACCTTCTCCATCAATGCAAGCCGTTTTTTGTTTACAAGGTGATACATTGTTTTATCAAGGATTGAATGTAGACTTATCTACAAAAGCATTAAGAACTTGAATGAGAAATCCAGTAGCCTTATGTATACAGATAAATGAATAAGAAATTCAATAGTGCACTCTCGATGTAGATGATTGCCATATCAGTCTTTTGGAGCACCTCATCACTACATTTATCTCTTTTTCATGTCACAGGATATTTACCACTGACTTTCAAAAACTGAGCATAGGTTGCAAAGGTGAGAAAGAATAAGTACATACAATGCTTAAAGTTTTAACTAATTAACCTAAAAATATAGTAACATGTCATCAATTGTAGTTATGAATCGAAAATCTTGCTGCTCATTTGAGTATTAAGGTTCTGCTTAAAAGTAACTGTGAAACAACACCATAAACTACCTGATGGCAGTCGCAGTAGCAACATTGTTTTCCTTTTCTTGTGATCAGCTCTCGTCATCAACCTACACTACTAAAACCTCTCTTATCAACATATTGCTTCAAAATTACGGGAAAACCAGTTAATATGCTGAAACATTGAGAATTAAGGATCTGTGGACTAATATTAGGGGAAAACAGAACACGCTCGACCCTGCAACATCTACTGATCTGCAGTTGTACCAGAAATACTACATTTCTACAGCTACTATTTTTTTTTATAGATTGACATGTTTGGAAGAAAAAAATCATGAGCATTCAGTCGATAACAATCCAAATAATCAATATTGCAGTAGAGTTCATTACATCAAAATGAATAGCTAAACAATGCCATTCCTAAGTACTCCAAGCATCTTGGCACCAAATCCAGCCGCTGAAAGGTGTTGAATCTCCGAAAGACAAGTACCAAACAATCTTATAGGGTGTGTCATTTATGGGCATGGCCATAGTTACAGATTTCACCAAATCAGGGTTGAGGCTAACACTAAGAAAGTCTAAAAACATGGTCTTGTGTGCAGAGGAAAGGCATGAATACACACAAATGTAATAATTAATCAATACACACAAAGGTAAATAAACATTGCAAAGTACTAATTTAAAATTTGAATATAACAATGAGATAGCCATACACATTAGTAACAATCAACAGTTAGTTCACTTCAAGTCCTCAATTATCAAGTTTCACCCCAAAATATTTACAAATAGTTGCCAATTAAGCTAAAAAATCAACCAATGCACACAATTGTAAAACAAACATTTCGAATTACTAATTTATGATTGAATACAGATATGAGATAAACATGATTTGCAAATTGCAAGTTTGATTGCTTACTTGCTGAACAGACCCCAACATATTCGGCATCGTCGGAGAGATCGGGGACGTCAATTTCATACATCACCGGTGAAAGCCAAAAAATAAAGCAAAACTAATCCTAGGGCTCAAGTATGAAAGTGGGCGATATCAGAATCTGAAGTGATGTAGGGTTGAGAGTTAAGATAGAAAGAGAGTAGATAGAGTGACGGCGGCCAGTGACGGAGAGTCGGTGACAACATGGCCGATAAATGGATATTCACCAGTTCTAAATTTTTGTTGCAGTTTTACAAGGGAAATGAGAAGCGGTGGAGGAATTGGAAATTGAAAATTGGAAAGATAAAATAAATGGTTTAATTGGAGTACTTATTCCCGGCTTATGTCTAATTGCCGCTAATACTTGAGTTCTAATACTTGAGTTCAAGAAATGTATTACTGGCATTTAATTAATTGTCACTAAATAATTGCAACTAAAGGTATTTTTTCTAGTAGTGCATATTCATCATGGCAGCTTAAGCTGCATAAGCAACACTACCCCACTCATGACTTGGAGTTTGTGGTGGTAATTTTTGCGCTTAAGATCTAGAGGCACTACCTATATGGAGTTTGTTGTGAGATCTAAACTGATTAAATGAGTCTTTAGTACATTAGGAGCTTGAGGGACCTTATTCAAGGTAGCGTTGATGGATTGAGCTCCTGAAGGACTATGACCTCTCTATTCTTTATCATTCGAGCAAGACAAATATGATGTCAGACTCCTTAGGCCGGAAGGTGGTGAGTATGGTTAGTCTAGATTTCCTATCTACTATGGAGCGACCTTTTGCTTTTGACATTCAATCCTTAGCTAATAGGATGATTCAGTTGGATATTTCAGATTCTAGACGTGTTTTGGCCTATGTGAGGGTTCAATCTACTTTGCTTGAGTGGATTCGCGGTCGCTAGTATGAGGATGAAAACTTGGTGGATCTTCAAGATCAAGTGTCAGAAGGTGATGTCGGTCTGGCTACCTTAGATTCAGATGGGGTTTTGAGATTTGCTGGCCGTATTTATGTTCTAAGAGTTGGGGACTTGATTCGGTTGATCATTCTTAAGCCCCATATTTCTAGATATTTTATCCATCCAAGAACCGCAAAGATGTATCATGATTTAAGGCAACACTATTAGTGGAGTATCATGAGAAGAGATAATGTAGACTTTGTGTCTCATTGCTTGTGTTGCCAGCAGGTAAATGTCGAGCATTTGAGGCATAGTGGTAAGTTTTGGAGGTTACCCATTCTAGGGTGGAAGTGCGATCGCATTACTATGAATTTCATTGTGGGTTTACCTCAGACTTCCAAAGGTGTTGACAACATATAGGTCATCATCGATCGACTGACTAATTCAGCACACTTCCTCCATGTTCAGTCTTCATTCAACGCCGAGGTGGTTCGTCTTCATGGTGTGCCTGTGGATATTATCTAAGATCGGGGTGCTCAGTCCACTTCTACCTTTTTGAGGACCTTTCAGGAGGAGTTGGGCACTCATGTTGACCTTAGCACAACTTTCCACCTATAGACCGATGGGAAGTCAGAGCATACTATTTAAGTTCTTAAGGATATGTCGCCGGCCTATGTTTTGGAGTTTGGGGGTTAGTGGGACCAATTCTTTCCTTTGGCAGAGTTTTTGTACAACAACAACTAGCACGCTAGTATTCAAATGGCCCTATTTGAGGCCTTATATAGTAGGTGTTGTCACTCTTCGGTTGGTTGGCTTGAGTCTACAAAGCCTAGACCACATGATACTAACTTTTGATAAGGTGCGGGTGATTCAGGATAGGCTCAGGACAACTCAGAGTAGACACCACAGTTATGCTGATCGTAGGTGTTGACCTTTGAGTTTTTTAGTTGGTGATTTTTCCACCATGTTTCTCCCATGAAGGGCGTGATGATATTTTGGAGATGGGGTAAGCTTAGCCTAGGTATATTGACCCTTTTGAGATCCTCTGAATAGTTAGTGAGGTTTTTTATGAATTAGACTTACCTCCAGCATTTTCAGCTATTCACCCTATTTTTCATGTTTCGATGTTGCAATGGTATGTTCCTGATGAGTCTCATATGCTCCAGTATAATGCAGTTGAGTTGGATGACAGTTTGACCTTTGTAGAGTAGCTAGTTGCCATTCTATCCAGAGATGTGCGACCGTTGCATTTGAGAGCCATTCCTATGGTGAAGGTCCATTGAATGCATCGTCTAGTTGAAGAGGCTACCTAGGAGACTGAGCATGAGATGGGAGAGCAGTTTCCTGGCTTGTTTGCGCCTTCAGGTTCTTCTTGACTCTTACTTTCATGGACGAAAGTCCTTTTAGTAGTGGATGTTGTAATGACCCTCTTGGTAATTTCTATGTTTATGCCTTTTTTTTCTTCGCTTAGAGCATTCCTTTAGTGACTCCAAGTCATTTATGACTTTCTGGGGTTGATAGTTCGGTCACCTGGTCGTTCGCTTGTCTTTTTGTGAAATTATGTGTATTGGAGATTTTGAAGCTTGAATGGTTGATTTTGATAAAAAAATTCAGGAAGACGGCCTCAGAATGCAATTATGATGGTTCCATCAGCTCCGAAAGGGTCATTTTAGGCTAGTGGCATAGTTGGCTTTTGGTTCGAGTCTGTGCCATTAGGTATTTTAGCTTTTAAGCTTTGGCATAAGTTTGACCTCGGTCATCATTCTTGGTAAATATGTACGGATGAGAATTTCGTCATCATGGTTAACTTCAAAATTTAGAGTTTGGTCTAGAATGACCCTTCGTGCGGATCCCAAGGCTTCCGGGCTAATTATGCACCCATTTATAGATTTTAGCTTAAAATGGAGTTTGGGTGTGGGACCCAGTTTTTGTCAAGACGAGCTCGGATGGAAGTTTAAAATGCTCCATTGGGTTTGGAATGTCGAATTTGATAGTGTTGCATATCTCATTTGTGTGCACAAGGTTTTGAATAAATTTTGATAACCCCATTAAAGATTTTGAGTTGTCAAAAACCAGTTGATGTTTATCAGCAGGTACACTCAATATTTTGCCTTTGTATTCACGGAGACTAATGAATCTTGTCACCATGTTCACGTGGCCCATGCTTCATTAGTGATGGGCTAGTTTCCTCCTCTCTGCTTTTATGGTGTCCTTGTTGTATTTATGGGGCTCTAGTTCCTTACCCTTAGAATTTTCGGGGCCTTCATCGTATTTGCGAAGGGTTAATTTTTGATCCTCCATGTTTGCAGGCCCTTCTGGCCGCATTCACGAAGAAGGATTTTGGTCTAGTCTTTATTTAAAGACCAGACATGATCAACAAGGAATTATAATTTTCCTTTGGCGATTTCTCCTCTGATATATCTCTTATTTGGGTGATTTGAAGTCCACTATGTTCAGAAAGTGTAGGGCTATGTGGGTGTTTATTGGGAAGTGTCGGAGACTCTTCGTTTGTGGTATTTTCCTCTATTTTTGGACTGCCTTAGCTTGTTTGTTGTTCTTTAAAGAGTGAATTGTAGCATGTTGTTGGTTTCCACTGTTCCGAGCTCTGAAATGTATTCCATTTTGGAAAACAAGTTTAAGGAGCTGTTTAGGACCTTTTGACGGAGTTGTTTTTAAAATTTCTGGGCGTGGGTTCCACATTTACTATTTTGACTCCAATTTGGGGTCGTCTTTATTTTATAGGATTTTAGTGTCTGAAAAAATGTATTATCATTGTGCTTCTATTTTTGATAGCATGGCAGCGTTCCGAGGTCGTTCAGAAAGGAAATTATCAGAAGACATTATTTGGAGCGTGCGTGGTTAGCCTAAAGGTATGCTAGGAGTTTCCATTCCTTAGATCGAGCTTGAATATGTGAAATCATGTTGATTTGGGTGAATTGGGGATGGAAACCTAATTGATCATGCTAGTTGGTTTGATATCATGTTTTAGGTGTATTTTGAGATTTTCTGGATTACCAACATGTTGATTATGATATGTGATCACCCTTACCTTGTGGTTGGCCTCAATTGTTGTTATTGTTACTTGTTTAAGCATGTTTGGCCTTAGTATAGGCTAAGACTAGTGCTAGCCATAGTCGTGCTATATTTGGAGTCATTTGGCCTTATTTTGTTTCGACATCATTTTGGATGATTAACTCGCTATGGACTGGTGTATTATACTTGAGTCTAATAGAAATGAGCCTTAGATTAGGCATTGACTCATCTTTGATGACCTTTTATCCACTCTCCCTCTTTCTATGACCCTGTGAGTTACATTTGGGATTTCGGGCTTTGCTTGGCGATTAAGGACTGGAGTTGGTTCGAGCTTGGAGTATTTTGTTGATTACCTAATAGTAGACTTCGTTCCACTGTGGTTCTGTGATGATGACTTGATATGAGGTCCTTTGGCATACATTAAAGTCGCAGATTCAAGGTCTAGTCATGCTTCCCTTTATCCTCTAAGGAGTTCATACATACTAACTTCAGCCTATTGTCCTTTAGAGATCATCTGTGGTTTGAGGTTCGGGGTCTACACTCCTTAGCTTTGGGAGGATTTCGATTACCTGGCGGTTATGTACAGTTCGAGGTATGGGCTACACCTTGTCTAGCTCTGGACTCACCATGACTTGTTCTTAGTAGATTTAGCTATTATGTGCACCTATCAGGCTTATGTGGGTCTGTTTGGGTTTTTACTTAAACTTGCGCATGCATGTACCTTTTGGGCTTATGGGGTCAGTTAGGTTTAGTTAGTTGTACTTAGTTCTGTTTTTTTTTGTTATTAGTACACTCGTGTGCATTTCTTTTAAATTTCGCTTTGAACTCTAATGTATCTAGATTCTATCATTTCATATTGATTTTACTTTTCATGATTAGTTGGCCTATGATAGCTACTGAGTACATGTTGTTCTGGTACTCATGCTACACTCTACATTTCTTCCATGATGTAGGTTTGAGCACTAGCTACCGGCGTTGATCATTTGAGCCTGTTGTAGCTTGAGTTCTGAGGCGAGGGTGAGTACTTGGCATCTTGTACTTACTGGCCTCTATCTTTATTTTGATAGCTAGTCTTTGCTTTTTGAGATAAACTTTGTATTTTGGGTCCATTTTTGGGACTTAAACTCTTTTGTTTAGATAACTTTGTACTTGTTACTTCCAGGTTCTAGGAGGGATCTTTTGTATATATATCATTTTGGTTTGCTTCCGTTTGTTATTCCATTTCTATTATTGAATTACTGCTTCCACTTTGTTTCTACCCTTATATCTATTACTTGTTGTTCTGGGTTACGAGTTGACTTACCTACTGGAGGGTTATATAGGTGTCACCATGACTCGAGAAATTAGGTCATGACAGATATACTAGTAATAATCTATCCCAAAAAGATTTCAAAAAAAAATGACGATTTTTATTTATTCGATTAGCTTAGTTTTCTTTTTGTTTTTATTGGGGGTTGTGCATTAGAGTATCAAAGTTAGTTTATTATTGTAGTGTATCAACTATGTGAACCATTAAAGTTCTGATATGACATTTCGGGATCTGAAATGTAAAGAACAATTACATAGATTATGTAGATGATGGTATCATGATACCTTTATGATATATGATGTATCATGATACCTTTCTGATGCATTACATCATAATATAATTCCAATAGATGATGTATCATGATACCTTTATGATGCATCACATAATGATACCTTTCCAATACATGATGTATCATGATACCTTTTTGATACATTACGTAATGGTACATTTCCTATATATGATGTATCATGATACCTTTTTGATACAAAATGTATCATGATACAATAGATACATTAAAAAAATCACATACGTATTTGATACTTTATGTTTGAATGATTATCCTTCAACAATAGTCCTGTCATTGGAAGAAGAAATACATTGATACACTTGCCGTTAATTAAAATTTTACCTGATATGAATAATCACAAAAGTGCAAATTTAGGGAATTCTCTAATTTGAACTAGTAGAAATTAAAACTAAATCGTGCTAAATTGGTAGAGTATTGGCGTGGGAGAGAAACATTGATAATATAGGTGACAATTTTTTTTTAGTCAAAATACAATTTCTAATTATGTGTGAAATAGGGAATTGGGTATAATCATGTAAATTTTCTATTAAGATTATATGATATCTTTGTTAGGTAATTATTTTAATGCAGGATCTTAAGGAGTAAATATAAGGCTTATGTTTTCCTAGTTGTGCGATTTTCCAATAATTATTGGGTCAGGTCCACCAATAAGTTGATTAGCCCATTAGCCCATTAGTGATCCTTAACCCTAATCCTAGGGGTATAAATACAACATTATAGGTGTAGAAAAAGAGGGTTTCTTTCCACCACATTAAACGGCTAGTGTTATATATCCAAAACATAAATAAATATTCTACATCTTCTGAGGACATTGGACCGTGGATAAAGGAAATTCATCCAATTTGTGTGGGTTTTCAACGATCAACAACACAAATCCTGATAGTTATAGATTCGCTTCCGCAGAAAAAACTCTTGTAAGTGTCCTAAACTAATATTTACCAATTGAAATACTTTAAAAACAAATAAAATTTGCTTCACTAATTAGATGGTCATCCAAGAAATTAAATTCATGAAAATAACAAAGGAAAGTCGATTTTCCATTGTTAATCATTGTGCAAATAATGATTATTTAACTTCAATTGAATGGTTTGTGTTATATATTCTGAAAATAAAAACTAGATGTTTTCTAACTTCATTTGTCTACTGAAGCTTGTAACCGAGCATATATAGATAGACAAGGACACAAGTAATTTTACAGTGGAATAGATTTTGATTCTAAATGATAAAGGGTACCTTTTTGTTAAGAAGATAATATTTTTATCCCTTATTTTTATATTTTTTTACAAGAGTTACAAGTTGTAGTTTATATAATTCATGTCAAATAAAAAACGAAATTTACTCTTCCATTTCTTAGTAGGAGTGATCCTATGTTAGCAGGACATTTCGTGCAAGAACTAGGTTTGAGTTAGTGCACTAAACATCACATAAATTGAGATGAAAAAAATATTTTATTTTGTCATTGTTATAAATTGTAATAAATTCATACCAAACACCAGGTGAAAAATAAATTTAAAAAATCAAGGGTTCATGCTTCACATCATCCTTGTTCCTTTGAAGCTAAAGAAAGATTTTGATAAGTCATAAACTGTATATCATACTTATCCAATTTAGACTATGAAGATTATTATTTTCATACTATCTGAAGGTGATAATAAATACACATTTTTTCCCACTTCACATATGAAAGGAAAATCTTATTTACAATTGTAGAAAAAAGTTGATGCGCTACATATTCTCTCTCATTTCTCATTTATCTTCCATAAGGAAAAAATACACCTCCTCTTAGTCACTTCGTTTACTTCTATATTCGTATATGGACTTTTTATCAATCTTTGCTACTGTAACGACTTGATCCGTCGTTATTCAAAAGGAACCTTGTGCGGAGTCCCAAAAATTCTTGAAATTTGGTGCAGATATAAAAATTGGGTTATACAATGAAAATTCAAGAATTTGGATTGATCCAAGCTGAAGTCAGTCCGCCATAATGGAAAGTCTTCCGCTATGGCAACACCACAATAGAGCCTACATGGCCGCTATAGCGGGGCTGATAAAACCAGACCCTAGAAAATACTATGTATTTTATATTTCCTCTCACTTTTCATTGAGAAAATAGAAAAAAGGGTTACTCTAAAAACTCTCCTAAGCCAGTCTAAGCTCAGGAACAATAGAGGGAGGGACTTCAGTGAAAAGAAGGTTAAAACCCATGGATTCTTGATCTACATCCATCAGGGTTCACCCCCATGGAGCTAGAAGATCATATCTAAAAGTCTTCAGTGGTTGCTTGGCGTCTAGGTTGGCTAGGTTTTCATCATACCTGAGTAGTTAGATCTGTCTTTATTAATATAATATCTTGTAGTTTGTCAGGTGATTGTATGTATAGGCCTTCAAACATAATATAGATGGTGGAATTCGTGGGTAGTTGTGGTTTAGGTTGAGGATTGATTTACTTGGTTAATATTGATATTATGATGAATGATGGGTGTTATCCTATAATAGGAGACTCTGGTTAATCAGATTATGAAAGGGGAATCATTCGGCAAATGGTCTTTTCAGGTAGGTGATGGTTGTTTATTATTCTGTTTATGTGATATGTACTTGTCAAATGTTTCGTTAGTATTGCATGCATGGTATATGATTTTGGAAAAGGAATGAACATCATATGATTGATAAATATTATCAATCATATATAATGAATATGATTACTTTGGTGTACAAGTGACTTTTTTTATTCATTGTGATTGTGATGTATGATTGATGGCTGGCTCGGGTACCACTCCTGGTCCCGGATATTCCCACAGTTGGCTCAAATACCATGATTTGTATATATTAACAGTTGGCTTTGGTACCATGCATAGTATGGGGATATCCATATATTATTGGCTCGGGTATCACATAGATACATACCATTGATTGGCATGGGTATCACACCTGGTGTACTAATAGTTTGTGTGTCGATTCCAGGAAAGAACCAGGTTTACTTCTTAATGACATGATTGTTAAATGTTGGTTTCGTGAGTGGAACAGGCTTATTTATTATGTTATATTTATCGTATGTTGTTCCTTGAGTGGCTGGGTGGGTGTATATAAATGCTTTGGTAGTTCTTTTATAGACTGAGGTGCATACTAAATACCATAGTAATGTTTGAGGGATCCTTATAGGTCTGGCTTATTTGAAGGGTGTGATAGTTCACATATCACTCGTTGTAGAGTTGTGGATGATGTAAATGGTGAATGTTAAGTCTAGGTGACGACTAAGAGTCTGGGTTATGTTTCTGATAGTGATTATAATTGTATGTTATCTGTTTGATTAAATTTTTTAAGGGACTAGGTGTTGGCATGAGAGCTTAAGGGAGAATAGTAATCTAGTTAACAACGTTAGTACTGACCTTGTATTGAGGAAATCTCTATTTTATAGAAGGGGTTAGGTTATGATCTAATACGATGGTGGAATGACCTAGATGGTGGAGTTAGAAGTGGAAGGAGGTGGATGACTCGAGATAGAGTGTTTCGGTTCCAAGGTAATGCTACTTTTAGTGAGAGTGGTGATTGATTGGATAGGGGACAATCTATACTAAGAATTATCTCATGGAGAACAACCTAAAAGAAAGTAGATTGTAGCCTACCTCGTAGCTGATCACGCGCGATCTCAATCCGCTGAACTAAAGCTTTTCCTCCTTAAGGAAATTATTCCTCTCAAGTACCTGAGGTTAATGGTAAATATCCTCCCCGAATAGAATGGTCTTACTCATTGATGTATTGGTACCTATAAACACAGTGTGAGCTAAGCATTCAACGATAGTATAGAAAACTAGAATTTATTTATCCAGAAAAAGAAGAAGTTCTGAAGTTCTGAAAATTCAATTTGAAAAATGTGAGAAATCCTTTTATTTATAGACAACAAAGGGTAGTATGAACAAATATTTATTATAACTAATCGTAAATGTCACATCCCTTTGGGTCTGACACAAATTAAAAAAGAAACAGTTAATGGTATGATGTGAATAAATTTAACTTGTGATAGATCTAAATGTAGCAGCACTTTTAACAATATCCTTAGACTGAGAAGTATTAAATTTGATTTTCCCCAAAATTCTTAATGAGTTTTGAATGAAATATAAAATTACGATGATTTTTTTTTATCACTAATCCAATGAATCTTCAGAGATGCATGATCAAATATCGAAACACGTCATTTTTTTATGGATCTAAGCTTTTATTTTTTTCTCTTTTTCTAACCATTTGACTTATTACTCTATGAATGAAAATTCTAATAAGGGAGATTAATCATCTTAGTTCTGACCATTAAAAGAGAAATAATTGTGGCTATGGGTGAAAATTTAATGTAATTTGTGACAAAGCTAAAACATTTTTCACTCATCCAATGAATTTAGTGAATCATCTGAGATTCCTGACCACACCAATAATTGATATTGTTACATAATGCATAACGATTGATGGAGAATGATCTTTAACGTTGATTTTTTTTTAGTATTCTAATTTCTAGCACTTTGATTAAATTTTTAAGATGTTACTTCACACATAAATAATAATAACTAGCGAGCTAGCAATTTTCATCTTTTTTTTTGAAAACCTTCTCTATTTCTTCACAAAATATTTTCGTCTTTCAAAAGATTTTACCAAGTATTTCTTATTTTCTACTAGAATATGGATAACCGGCATGAAGTTAATGGTGATGAAGATGCACTATTAATGGATGTGCCCATATCTTGTATCACACCTCAAAAATCAAACGTTGATGATTCCAAGGTAAGCTTTAATTTTGAAAAGTTCTCAAACCTCTACCCTTGTTTAGATTCATCATATATGAATGTGTTTTGAGCCATTTATACCCAGATGAAAACCTTAGATTAGTAGATAATAAATTAGCATGATCATATTGATGAAAATTGAACAAACATTGAATTGCTATGTATTTTTTTTGGTATTCTAATTTCTAGCACTTTGATTAAGTTTTTAAGATGTTACTTCACAAATAAATAATAATAACTAGCGAGCTAGCATTTTTCATCTTTTGTTTGAAAACCTTCTCTATTTCTTCACAAAATATTTTCGTCTTTCAAAAGATTTAACCAAGTATTTCTTATTTTCTACTAGAATATGGATAACCGGCACGAAGTTCATGGTGATGAAGATGCACTATTAATGGATGTGCCCATATCTTTTATCACACCTCAAATATCAAAAGTTGATGATTTCAAGGTATGCTTTAATTTTGAAAAGTTCTCAAACCTCTACCCTTGTTTAGATTCATCTTATATGAATGTGTTTTGAGCCATTTATACCCAGATGAAAACCTTAGATTAGTATATACTAAAGTAGCATGATCATATTGATGAAAATTGAACAAACATTGAATTACTATGTGTTTTACATTTTTTACTAGAATATGGATAAGCAACACAAAGTAGATTGTGGAGATGCAATAATGACAATTCCCATATCTTGTATCGCACCTCAAGCTAATGTTTTAGCGGTAAGCTTTTAAACTTTCCTCCATTGTTTTGCATACATATTTTAAGGTGCTTAATTTTGTTCCTTTTAATACATGTAGAAAAATCTTTTGATGCATTTTGGAATAACTTTTTTAATGTTAGTTCTCATGGAAGAAAGATAAAGTTATCTAACAAGTCTAAGGCTTCATTTGTATTTTTAAGGTTTTAAGACGTCTAAATCTGAATGCATATCTAATGATAACATGTGTTTTAATTTTTTTTGAATTGACATCTCAATATTAAGATGATGTATTAAGATATGAATAACAAATAGTTAAGATAACGTATTATTGAACTCGTAAGTATCCTTAGACTTAATAGTATAGAACCACATAGGCTTTATCTTAGTGAACCTCCAGAGTAAATCATGCTCATCTCCAATCATCACCGACCTAAAAAATACCCCTGTCTCATAAACCTCATCCATCTACGGAGCCACATCACCGATATGTGGACCTATAGATAACCTGAGTGATCACATTTGATGAAGTTGGTGCTAGCGCAACAGTCTGCTAAACTGGTGCCGCTGCTTTCTCTACTGCTATATTAAGAGTATATAGAAGTGCAAGACTCGGATCTATATCTAAAGAATGCTCATCTTTTTATATATATATATATACATATATATCACATGTATGCCTAATCTTTAGTTTCATATACTCAGAAAATATATCCATACTATATTGTATCAAACTATTGTGCATGCAATAGCGATCTAATTTAGGCTTTATTTTTTAGATGTTGTAATTGAGTAGTTATAACGTATAGTTCATGCTTACTAAATATAGAATTTTAAATAATAGAAGTGTAAATGTATGTGTATTTTAATAAGCGGTAAATTTACATCTTTTTGGAAACCTTCTTCATCATTTCATATAAGTTTTTAATTTACAAAAGATCTAATTTTTTTTCTTCATATTTGCTACTTCAATATGGATAAGTAGTACAAAGGAGATGGTGATGAAGATGCAATATTAATGGAAGTTCCCATATCCTTTATCACATTCCAAGAATCAAAAGTTGATGTTATTGAGGTAAGCTTTTGTAAAGTTCCTCTGATTATAAGGTGCTTTCTTGAATATTTTTTTGTGTTAATTTTCTCTTTTTTTTTGGGTTAAGTCTTACATTAATGAAAAAAATGATAGGTCTTTCAAGATAAATTTTGTCGATATGTTATTACTGGCTGTTATAGAATTAATGGTTATAATGTATGAAGAGAGTTTTTAATTTTAAAAATAGAATAAAAGTAAAAAATGTGCCTCATATTTGTTTTAAGATTATATATAAGACGTCTAAATATGAATGTGTATATGAATGATAAGATGTGCATTAAGAATCTCTTAATAGACTACTCAATATTAAGATGACGTATTAAAATTTGAACACTAAGTTATTAGACTACTTATTATCGAACATATGAATATGTAAGAAGTTTCTTTAATTTAAAATATAATAAATATGAAGTTTAGGAAAAATGGATAAATGATACTAAACTATGACCGAATTTGCAGTATCACACTCAGACTCTATGGAGGACCTATTATCCCCTTGAATATTTTTTTAAAAGCATCCTTTTGACATTTATCAGGTGTGACACAAGCCAATATTTGATTATGAAAGAATATAATGATTCATGAGATTAAATTTCAATTGAAGTGTAAATGAAGAGTTTCTATTTTTACTTTGTTGGAAGTAGTTTTTTTAAAAGGAGGGGGCGTGAGGCGAGGCATTTTATGCAGTTAGGGGCAAGGCTTAAGCTCCGAGACACAAGGCGTAAGTACCAGAGATCTATGGGGTGTAATATCATGTATATCCAGTTTTATAATTTTATTACTAAGAAAATAAGCAAAAGTAATACTTTCAATGATTTTACAAATAAATTTTAATAAATAACCTATAATATATAGAAACCAATATTATGATTTTTATTTGAGAAATGTATTAATAACCAACAATGAAGCAAAAAAATATCATAATTACTATTTGAGAAATATCATTACACCAATAACAAAAAAATATGATTTAAAGCAAAAAAATTATAAAAAAATAAAAAAATTTACGCCTAGGGTGTACATTTTTACGTTCAGGGCTTAAGTTTTTATTCTCGGAGCTTACTCCCCAAATTCTAAGACTTACACCATACGGATCTATGCCTTCAATTTACGCCCGTAGCGTTTTTGGTACGCTCCGCCCCAAAAATCGCCCTAGGACTCGCCTCAAAAATGTTTTTGAAACCACTGGTTGGAAAAGTGCAAATGAGTGATAACGATAAAACTCCTTTGTTTTTACCTTCTGATCAACATGCATGTAAAAATGAAATAACAAAGAGTTGATTTTTTTATTTGTCTCACCAGATAAATGCCCAAAAAATGCTTTAAAAATATATTTACGGGGTCATAGGATCCCTGCAAATTATGAGTGTATTACAACGAATTCAACCATAGTAAATGTGTCATTTCATTCATTTTACCAAGAAAATTATAAAACTAAAATCAATCTAATATAACATCAATAAAATATTTTATAAAAAAATAAATGATGATTGATGGTTTTGATGACTAGCTATAGTGGTAGTGGATGTCAATTGAGGAAGGTTTATTGACTATTAATGATGGTGTTGTGGATATTAGCTATTAATAGCAGTGGTGGTAGAAGTTGATGGTAGTATTTTTATGGTAGTTGATAGTTGAACATTAGTGATAACTAATAGTTGTGGTGATTGATGATGATGAGTTACAATTTATAATTGTGAATTATGATGGTAATTGTCGATAATGTTCGACTATTTTTCTTATAATAATGATTTGTGTAAATAATAATTGTTAATAGTAGCTAGTGGTTGTGTGGATTGATTGTAGCTATTGATAGTGGTGGTCATTAAGAAATGTAGCTATTGATAGTGGTAGTGGTTGAAGTTGATGGTAGTAGTTTGCTAACGGTTGATAGTTGGACAATAGTGATAACTAATAGTTGTGATGATTGATGATGATGGTTGACAACATATAGTTGTGAATTATGACGGTGATTGTTGATATTGTTTGACGATTTTTATTATAATGATGATTGGTATAAATGATAATTGTAAATAGTGGCCGGTGGGGGTGTTGATTGATTGTAGTGATTGGTAGTGGTGGTCATTCAGAATGGTGGTTGTGGGTAGTTGAATATTGTAGTTGATAATGATGGGCAATGATGATGACAATTGATAATGAAGGGATATGACGATAGCGGTGAGTAAATGAAATTGGTGAACTATTATCTTTTAAGAAATCTTTGAATAATAATGTTAATGTACTTCATGGTTCAGGTGTGAATAATTTGGTAAGTCCTTTGAGCCATCTTTCTTCCATATGATACTTGACACCTTAACTTACCATAATTTTACATGAATGAATCGATATATCTACAAAACATCCTATGACATATTCAAACTATCTCAAACGATCTTCTCTTATTTTATCCTTCTTTAAAAAATGTATATAATATATTTGGCTATGGAGGACATTTTTAGTAATAATAAACAAATAACATCATTTCACATACCAATGCAATGAATAAGATTAAATTTTCTATTCCAGAATGCAGGTTCTGGTAAATCTACGTAAGAAAAGAGGAGATCGATCATCTTACGTTTGGCCAAATTAATAAAAAATTTTATTGCTATGGTGGAACTTAATTTAATTTGTGATAGACCTAGAGGTTGTGCACATCCTCAAAAGTTAATTTAGTAAATCTTAAATGATACATGAGCACAACCATCATTAATATTGTTACAAAATGCATATGATTAATATACACTCATCTTTTTCTTTTATTTTTTTGGGTATTCTAGCACTTTAGTTTTTTGTTTTACATAAGATCTTACTTTTTTCTCTCCATATTTTCTACTAGAAGCAACACAAAATTGAGGATGAAATATTAATGGAAGTTCCGATATCTTTTATCGCACTTGATGAAGTAAAAGCCGATGTTTTGGAGGTAAACTTTTGAAAAGTTTCTCCACTTACAATTTGTTTAATTTATTTTCTTTTAAGTCATGTACAAAAATATCTTGATGGGTGCTTGAACAACCTTTTAATGTTAATTGTTTCATGAAATAAAGAGAAATTCTCTAGGTCAAAATATGAATGCATATCTGAATGATAAGATGTACATGAATCTTTGAATATACATTTCAATATTAAGATGATGTATTAAGAGCTAAATACTAAATAATAAGACTGCTTATTATTGTACATCTTAATATAAAAAAAATCTCTATTAAGAAATTAATAAGTATAAAATTTAAGAAAATGGCTAAAATGACTTTTTTTTATACCTTTTATTAGCCAAAACTCTATTATGAAAGAATATAATGATTCATGGAATAAATTTCAAAAGATTCAATTTATTTATTCTAGAAAAAAAGAAGTGTGAATGATAATGATAACGATCGAAAACCTAGCCCATGTTGGTATCTTCATATCAGAAATAGATTGTTGATAATGATTTGGTACCTAACATCTAGCCCATATTGGTATCTTCATATTATATGGCACCAATGAGTGGAGAGAGTTAAGAAATAGATTGCAACCTACTAGAAAAGGGCTTTATAGAACCCAATTGTAAAACAAATATCCTTTGTAAAAAAAAGGGTCAGGTACTTGAGAATATGTATTGACTACTAATAGTTGAACGATGTAACAATAGGCAATAAGTACTATTGCCTCGTATAAATGACCTACCTGATTAGTTACAACATGGAGCCACCAAATTCTTGAATATTGATTCTTGAATATTCTACATCTTCTGAGGACATTTGACTGTGGATAAAGGAAATTCATCCAATTTGTGTGGATTTTCAACGATCAACAACACAAATCCTGATAGTTACAGATTCTCTTCCACAGAAAAGACTCTTCTGTTAAGCCCTGAGCTTACACCCTGGGCGGGATTGGCACTCGAGAACCATTGCTGGACCCAAACGAACCCTTGGTCTGGCTTACTACTTAGCGGAAGGCTTTACTCAACAAAGATAAATCCATGTAATAAACTAGAATGTTATAAAGGAAACATTCAACTGGCCAATAAGGCAACTCAAGTCTTATAATCAAAACAACTGAAATATCAAGACTAATGAACTAATAACTATCTATCTATGAAGTCCCTAATACTAAGAGGGATGTCGGGACAAGACCCCCGATCATCCTAACAACTGAAATGATAAAGTAATAAAAATGGGATCCTCTGGAAAGCAATGAGGCTCACCAAATGACTCTGAAATGCTCGACTGGATCAACGAAGCGCTGGATGCTGATCTTGGTTACCTGTATCTGCATCATAAAATATGCAGGCCAAATAGCGTCAGTACATGGAATATACGAGCATGTGAGGGGAATACTAATACAAGACATAAGCTTGAAATGGAACTGAAGAAACTTACCTTGTCTCAACTCAACTCAACTCATTTCAATATAAAGCAGTAATAAGGATGCAATATAAATAAAAACTTTAAAACATGAAGATAGAAAATCAGTGTATTGAAAAATACAACAATAACTTGGTTTGTATATGAAAATACAAGTAACTCTGTGTATATAAGAATACAAAATATCTCTGTGGGAGTTTCTCTAACCGACAACCATCACTATGAGCTATGTGATGATACAACATTTTGCCTCACGCTGCCAGGGCCGTCCTATACCTTGTCGGGGGTATAGAACCTAACTCACTAAGTGGATCCACTATTCTATGCTAAAAACATTAATGAATCATCTAAAAAGTATGACCCTTTTCTACCCATGTTGGCTACACGGTTTATGGAGACTTTGAATTATCTGAACTCAAACTCGTCCCCAAATCGGTGCTCAATACTATTCCCAAAATGTAACTAGCTCATATGTTTTAAAAACATAACTCTTTCTGTGGTTTGAGATTATTACTCAAAACTAGCTCAAAAGCTCTCTTAGAAATCAGTGTTTCCTCTCTTGTTTAAATGTGAAAATATTTTACTCTTGGGAATACTTAGTTCCCATATAATCTTTTGAAGAAATGAACTTCACTCTTACTCTTACTCAGCTCAATTCTCAAGTCTTTAAAACAAGTTTAAAATATTTGTAAAAGACTTTTGAAAAGACTCTAAGAACTCTCTAGACTTGGCTCTTAACTTTCCTTGAATTTGAATTTATAAATTCAAGGTTATGATTCATGTTTATGGATGATTTCTAGATGTTTAGAAGTCATATAGATTAGTTAGAATCGATAGAAAGTGTTAGTACACTTTAGAAGGACTCAGATGGGCTAAACGATGAAAAACGGATAGGGGCAGACGTCCTGCGCGCATTGCTGGCGCGGGGCGCCACCCCCAAAGTTCTGGGATTCATTTCTAGCGCATCTGGGGCGCACTGCGCCAGTCCCTCCCAAGTGTTCCTGACGAATTTTTTAACTTGTTTTCTGATTTTAATTCGATTAAATTCGATTCTTTTTCTCAATTTCTCTTTAGATTCAAATACCCAAAATATGTACACAAGAATCTACTCAAAACCAACTCTACAAATTGATACGATTATCTCAAGAAACTCATCAATCCCATCCTAATTCAAGAACGAAAGCAAATTTAAGAACATCAAACCTTCAACTTTTTAGGACGAAATTACGCTGAAATTAACATGATTGACGCGCGGGTGAATGAACCCAATGCTATGTGAACTCACATACCTCTTTAGGGATCAATCTTTGGCGAAATCTGCAACCAAAACCTCAAGAAATCGATGAATCTTGACCTTTCTCCTCTTTTATCCTCTTGAACTCTTTTCTAAAAACCCTAGCGTGAATTGTAAATGTGTAAACTGAACCAATTCAGTTTAGACCCCTAATAATTACTAAAAATGAATTAAATCTGAGAGGATAAGGAAAAGACCAAAATACCCCTCTTAAATCTGGGTGACTTTCCTTAAATGAACAGCCCGACTTTAAATGGGTATATCTCCCTCATACGAGCTCAAAATTTAGCAAACTCGGTGGCGTTGGAAAGAGGATTCCAAGACCTTTCATTTGATACCTTGTAGCCCACCTAACTCATTCTGTACTAAGAGATATGGTCATTTGAAGTTGACCCAAAACTCATACTTAACATAACTTGCCAAATTTCAGATTTTCATTCTTTCCAAAAATGGTTCTTTCTAATTCTAGCTTCTTCAAATAGCGGGATCTTACAATATCTCCCCCTTGGGAACATTCGTCCTTGAATGAGATTATTCTTAGTAGGCTAAGGGTGTAACATCTAATATCCAACTCAAACATCCAACAAGCAAAATGTAAATACAGCATGCCCACTTAAAACAAATGCCAAGAAAAGGATTAGTACCTTAATTTGGAATTTCTCCGGACTCGAAGAGATGTGGGTACCTCTTCTTCATGTCCTCCTCAGCTTCCCATGTAGCTTCCTCAACAAATTGATATCTCCACAGAACTTTGACTGATGCTACCTCCTTGGTCCTCAACTTGTGAATCTGGCGATCTAGAATCTGAACATGAATCTCCTCATAAGATAAGCTATCCTTAATACCAATATCTTCAGTAGGTATGATAAGTGAAGGATCACCCATACACTTCTTCAACATAGAAATGTGAAATACTGGATGGACCGTTGCTAACTCTTGCGGTAGCTCCAACTCATAAGCCACGTTACCGATCCTCTTAGATATTCTGTAAGGAACAACATACCGGGGACTAAGTTTCCCCAAATCTCATAACACCCTTCATTGGTGAAACCTTTAAATAAACCCAATCATCTACTTCAAACTCTAAGTCTCTTCTCCTAACATCTGTATAAGATTTCTGGTGACTCTGCGCTGTTTTCAACCTCTCTTGAATAGTCTTAACTTTTTCCATAGCTTCATGAACCAAATCCGGTCCAATTAATTATTTATTGTTAATTTATGATAACATATCTATAAGGAATCCAAGATAGTACTGTTTATTTATTTTAAATCATCAGCATGTTAAAAATAGTATTAACTTATCTACCCATGTTATATCTAAGGTAGAAAATGATTTACAAAATTAGACCATTCCAAAAGAACCTTTTGGAAAAATCTATCAACTAGGACATTTCAGCATGATTAGAAATTATAATATCAAGACCTGTGAGTCTACAGTAGCTATTAATAATTCTCTTGAAACAATTAAATTACTTGTTTCTCAAGACATTAATAGATATAAAAAGGATTTTAAATTTCTGCATATTGGACTTGTTCAAATTGCTGTTAAACCTCTGTTCCGTAAAGGTTTGAATATCCCTATTTGTCTGCTTCTTAGAGATGATAGACTTCTTAATTTTGATGACTCTCTGCTAGGAGTTCTGCAAAGTAACCTCGCCAATGGCCCGATATACTTTAATTGTTATCCCAACTTCTCTGTAGACATTACTGATCCTAATGTTATGGATACTTTGACACCTAATGTCAAAACCAAAAACATGAACAGTAAGATAGATACTAGAGAAATTGCGGTAATCTATAGAGTTCATTACAAACTCATGAAAACCACCATAGCCCCTAGAGCTATATCTACCAGTGTCAAAGGTGTCACCATGCTCATGGAATCCAACCCAGAACATAGCACTACCTTTGTTCCTAGACTTCTGAATTGGGATGAAATCCTTACCTCTGACGAATGGAATTTTGAAACCATCACAGTTCCTCAGTCAATAAACCCTGAAAAATCCCAGCTTGAACGAGTTACTCAATACCCAGATGGCTCTGATACCATTTTACAGGATCTTAAGTGCGGAAAAGAAATAGTAAATATATAAGAAGAACTCACTTTATTATATTGACAACGGCTGAAAGACTTGCAAGTTCATAATAAGATTACAAAGAAAGCTATGAGAGATTTTCTGATCTAGAGAAATTTCGGATGCTTTCTAATGAAAAATTACAAGTCTTTTATAGACTGAAAAAGATAGTGGGGAGATAATGGGAATCCCTTTGCTTGCTCTTGAGTGGCTGCTTTTGGATTGCCTTATCTTCTCTTTGATAAAGTTGTCGGCCAATATCTTATCTTTGATAAAGTTGTCGGCCAATTAGGTAGGTCCATTTAGCTTTTGTGAGTGGATTCTTCTTTCTCCGAATAGTCCAAAGTACTTTCGGTGGCTGGGTCCCTTCTGTTTAATAATCGATAGAAATTTCGTCTCTTTGAGACTCTTCTATCTCTTTCTAGATAATTATGATCCTTTGGATCTCTATCTGAAAGACTAGTTATTCTGATTTTTAATAATCTCAACTAGGATTAATTAATCGAATGGATTGAGGTATGATTGGGCCAAAGTCTTGGGGTTTAGCATATCCTCGTTGTCATCGCTTAGGGATGAAGTCTCGTCCAGTAACGGTTGGACAGCTGCTTCGTCAATATTATCATCGAGCACTGAAAGAGCCTTTTCTAATTTTTTCCTTAAGTCACTCTTGGATGGTGACGGCTTAGAGGAAGATGGAGAATTCTTCTTTATTTGTTAAGGAGTTTTCCTCTTTGCTGGTTACCAGCCTTTGATACGAACTTCTCTGGACAGATATTTGATCCTGTCAAAATCTGCAATAATGAAAGTCCAACTAATAATATATGAAATTCGCTTTTTAATAAAATATTTGCATAATTTAATATGCTCTGGAAGGGTAGATATTCCTTCATCTAGTTGAAACTGATGAAATTTCTCAAAAAATGTTTTTGGTAGAATGAGATGGTCTACGCTCCATTCAAAGGGCGAAAGAATCTTTTTGATGGTAAACTTTGAATAGGCGATGCTATCCTGGTCTGATTTGTCTGACAGCTCATGTTCTATTTCGATAGAACCTGTGTCGACAAGAATGAACTCATAATATCTCCTCGTTTTGAGGGCGTCATTGGTTTCCACATAATTCCTGTTAGAATACAGGGGCTTTAAGAGGTGATTAATTTCATAAGCTTCAAATTCCTTGTCAAGGGCAAGAATGGAGGAAACCTGCAAAGAAATGAGATCAAACTTTTCCTTTTCTTTGTCGGTATTCTTGGCTAAAGGGGTTGCTGCTGGTGATACAGCTTGGGCAAAACTTTCAAGAGTTTTCATGGTATAGCTGTCACTTGTTTG
>JAJONR010007206.1:0-21373 GCA_029582245.1 Solanum etuberosum
GAGTACTATTAGTCACGAATTTAAAGTTACCAGTGACACATTATTTCATCACTAATGATGTATCTAATTCGTGACAAATTATTTTTTGTCATAAAATTAATTAATTTTTGCGCACAAAATAATTTTGTCTCAAAAAATATGTTGTTACAATAGCGACAAATTAGAGTTTGTAGTTAAATATTATAAGTTTTAGCTATAAAAAATTAGATTTAATTTTGACATTTATATTTGTCACTTATATTATAAATAATTAGTGACAATCATTTACTTGTCTCTAATCAACCTGAGCTTTATTGACAAAAGAAAAATATCACAAAATATGTAGGGTGTTCAATAGCAATGAATCAAAATTTGTAGTTGAATAATTCAATTATTTGCTAAAAAAATAGTTCATAGCTAAATACGAAATTTTCTTTGGCTACGATTGTTCATAATTAGAAAAAATGTCATAAATATTCCCTGAACTATTGAAATAGGTCTAAATTAGACCCTTAACTTTACATTTATCAGATTTAGTCCTTTAACTATTCAAAATATTATCAACTTTGGTCCCTTAATTGTATACATACCACTTTTAGTCCCTTAAGTATGCACTTACTAGTTTAGTCCTTTAAGTATTCAATCTTTAACCCATTTTTCAGGTGTTTCTCTTTCGCCGCTAACTTTTCTTCAAATTACTCTTAAGAAAATATCTTTATATGGAAGTAACCATGTAGCTGAAGCTAGTCAGTTCAACATATTGCGAAATGAAAATTTTGGACAACAATTGATGGACAATGCAGCTGGGTAATGAGTGGATAACAATGTGTTTCTAAAGATGCCCACGGAAAATGCACAACCACAAATGTTTCTCTAGATGTATTGATAATCAAGGAATGAATTACTTTAGATCATTCTACACCATCTTTGACTGACGCAAGCTGGAGGAGTGAGTGGATAATAGTGTGCTTCTAAAGATGCCACGAAAAATTTGATCAAATCCTTGTTTAGCTTTCACATGTCACCAAAGAAAATTCAGACCCATTGTAACCATAACACCACCCTTGGTGGAGTCAACTTAATTGAACACTTAACCGGCCAACCTATGAACATCTCGAACTAACTCTTTCTTTTCTTCACTTATATGAACCATACTACCCATAGACAACCTACTAAGAGCACCTGCTACCACATTGGCCTTGCCGGGGTGATAAAGAACACTCATTTCATGATCCTTCAATAGTTCAAGACACCTCTTTTGGCGAAGAGTCAAATCCTTTTGACTAAACACATATTGTAAGCTCTTGTGATCGGTAAAAACATCAACATGAACCCCATATAGATAATGACTCCACATCTTTAAGGAAAAACAACCGCCGCTAATTTCAAGGTCATGGGTAGGATAATTCTTCACATGGACCTTAAGTTGCCTTGAAGCATAGGCAATCACCTTACCATTTAGCATAAGCACACATCTCAACCCAACTATAGAGGCATCACAATACACCACGAAACCATCCGTACCCTCCGGTATTGTCAACATCGGAGCGGAAGTAAGTCTATCTTTCTACTCTTTGATACCCTTCTCACAAGCTTCTGACCAAATTAACTGAGCTTTCTTTTGAGTCAAAGCCGTCATCGGAGAGGCAATGGATGAAAACCCCTCAACAAACCTTCTATAGTAACCGGCCAAACCCAAAAAGTTTCTAATGTTTGAAGGAGTTAGAGGTCTAGGCCAACTCTTGACCGCATCCGTCTTCTTAGGATCTACCTTAATACCCTTGCTTGACACACTATGACCAAGGAAAGCTACAGAAGTTAACCAAAATTTACACTTGTTAAACTTTACAAAAAGTTGTTGGTCCTTAAGAACTTGCAACACAAAATTCTCAAATGGTCCACATGTTCATTTTCACTCCTTGAATAGATCAAAATATCATCGATAAACACTATCACAAACATGTCTAGGCATTGCCGTAATACTCTATTCATTAAGTCCATAAACGCCGCCGGAGTGTTAGTCAAACCAAAGGACATCACTAGAAACTCATAGTGACCATATCGGCTTCTAAAATCCGTCTTTGGAATATCTTCACCTCTTACCCTCAATGGGTCATAATCCGACCTAAGATCAATCATAGAGAAATAACTAACCCTTTTGAAGTTTGCTAAACACAATCTGCTTCCCTCACCCTAACTAGGTGGTAAAAGCAACTTTTAGTCATCATCCTTTTTACCTTCATAAAGAACAACTACCCTCTAGACATAGGACTTCCCTCTTCCACTCTACGATAGGCTCATTGGAAATTGAAACATGACCACACAAGTTCTGCAATCAATAGAAACATAACAATAGTTCAACCAATCTATACCAAGAATAACATCGAAATCTATCAACATAGTAGGGAGCATATCAAATCTTATCGCCACTCACAGCGTTACAAAGGACAAGATAGCATGGGGATCTAATAAACATAAACATCTACTAAGAAAAAAAAACTATCAACATACCGGTAGCCAAATCTGGAGGATACTCTTGTACACCTCTAGCCTTGGAAGCATAGAATCTACCTTGCTTTAGAGCACCAGTACCCGAACCACTTGGAGGAGCTTGCTTTCCCTCTCTTCCTCTAGCCGTAAGCACCGGGCAATTCCTCATTTTGTGACCACTTCCACCACAAGTACAACAACCATCCATGCCGGCTAGACACTTACCCTTATGCTTTCTTACACACCTAGCACAATCCGGCCATAGAGACCTATAACTCCCTTTATGAAACTTAGGGTTAAACACCCTCTCTGTGTTAAACCTTGGGGAAACTTTAGGCGAACTATGCCCGAAAAACCTTTGTTGGAATATAGGGCAACCATGTCCATCCAACCTTCCTTGAGGGGAATTATTATCAAGCTTATACCTCTTTGTTTCTCTAGACCTCTCTTCAAGTTTCTCTTTTTCAATCGCTTGAGCATGAATCACAAGACAATCAATATTCATATTATTCTCAAGTATAGTCATACGACACTCTTTTATTATCAAGTCGGACACACCCGACACAAACTTTTTCATTCTCGACCTAGGGTCGGCCACTATAGATGGAGCATATCTTGACAACCTAGTGAACATCCGAGCATACTCCTCAACACTCAACCCAACTTGCTAAAGGTTAATAAACTCAAGTATCTTAGCCTCTCTCATCTCCAAAGGGCAAAACCTATCAAGAAACCCATTCTTAAACCTTTCCCACTCCATGGGTCCCGCTTCTATCGGCCTTGATTCATTCCATTCATTATACCACATCTGAGCAACATCTTTTAATTGGTAAGCGGTCAATTCTGCCTTCTCTAACAGAGTCACTCCCATAAAATCCAACACCTTAGATACCTCATCTATAAACTCTTGAGGATCTTCCTCCATCATTGACCCATAAAATTCTGGAGTTTCTATCCCGACTTCACCCAACAATTGAAAACCACAGATGTAATAAGGCACATAGAACCCCGAAAGGCACCATGTAAGCCACTTAGCATATCATAACATAAAGCATTAGAACTATAAGAGTAAGAACGCATTTCAAGTCCAAGTCTAAAATTTTCATAAAAGACAAAAATGGAAGTCTCTCAACATAGCCATCTATTACAATAATACAAATGAAAAGGGACACAGCCCATATAACATAGTCCGAAAAGGAAATACTAGAAATGAAACTACAAGTGAAACATCCGTCCTTGAATCATGAGGACTCACCACAAGCTAGGAGAATAGCCGAATCCAAGCTTTAACCAAATGATGACCGCCTTAAGAACCGGACCTTACATTTGGGAAAAGTATAGGAAAATATTGGTTAGTACAAAAATGCACTAAGTATGATAGCCATGCATAAAACCTTGAAAACATGCTGAAAAGAACATTTTAGTGGAGAGCATGCACTTTATCAAGTTTAAGGATCATCATGAATATTAGTGTAAAAGCATAAGTCATAAGCATAGTCAACATATAGATCATCATAACATAATTGAAACACACCATAAGTACCCTCAAAGCATACTTGTGCTATGCATGAATAAGACCCCATAATCCCATCCATGCTAAGTAAAGCTTTTTGAGTAACCATAGTTCATAATTCATATTCTTCTTCATAATGTTGTTGTGGGAAATAAGCCTTAACCGACATGAGACCATGTGAGCTTAACATATTATCCGGTGACTCCCACACCGAAAAGGGTTGGTCTACTTGCCTAAGGTAGAACCAATAATTTTAGCTTAGGTGGATCCACTAGCTAAAGACCTATGAGGTCACATATAGTTTATGGGATAAGGAGATTGCTACTAGAAACGTGGTCTCTACTAACGTGAGGGCTTCCATCCCAAGAGATTGCTTCTAGAAATTCGACCTCTAGTAACGTGAGGGCTTCCATCTAATATCAATATCCACTCGGTGCTAAGCAATAATTCCCACGGAGTTCACATTAAGTCTTGACTTAAGTTCATATTCATGGAAGAATGACTTGATACTCAATCCAACATAATTCATAAGATAGCTCATAGATTCAATAGGTGAGAATAGCCTTTCAACCTTAGAATCTTTATATTGTGAGAAAATCATTCACATCATATCATATTCATACATAGGTGTGTAAATGAGAATAACCTTTCAACAACACACAACAAGATTAAAATCATAATCACTTTACAATCAAAGTATTCATAAAAGCATATACATAAATCTCATAATCATACTTAATTTTCATACCTTACCCTTCAAGGATCATAGATCATATTCAATCAACACAACTATAATTTACTACATTATACATGGATATAATCATAATTCAAGTAGTTCAATTACCACATGCATAATTCTATAATATCCTACTTGCATCAACAATACCCACACTTTGAGATCCAAATTGGGAAAATAGGGGAATTCATGGATTCTTGGGGAACTTAACATAAAACCATATAAAATCATCAATTTATCCATAATAAAACATAATTCAATCATTAAAAAATGAATTTGAAAGGAATCCATGAGATTGAAGTCGAACCCTAACTTTTGAGATTTCTCGCTTTGAAACTAGGGATTTTGAAGGGGCCCCATGGCTGAATTCTATCCATGGATGAAGAGCTACCATACATTAGACATGAAATGCAACAAATATGAGTAGAAAAACATGTTCCTTGAACCCTAGCTCCAACTTCCTCCTTGAAGTTCTAGAGAGAGAATATTTGGGGAGAAGTTGGTTTTGCTTTGGGATTTTGGTATTATGAGGAAGATGACTTAATAAAGGGGTCTTAAATCATTATATAGTTAGTCTAAGTTAGTATAAAATGACGTCACTTAATAACTAATTAATTCTGGAAAACACCAAAGTACCCCTAGACTTAAGGCTTGAAACCGCCTCCAAGCCACCACCCACGGGGCGTGGACTGACCCACGGCCCGTACTGGTGGGGCGTGGGTTGGTGACTGGGAATTTTTGTTCACCCACGGATCACCAACCTAGGGGGCATGGACCCCCCTACGGAGCGTGGGTCCAGCCGTAGCTCCACTGTCTTGGCACCTTTCAGGGGTCCTCCTCAAGGACCCCAGTTGGTCCTAAAGGTTGGTACCTTGACGTTCTAACACGAAAACATTTATTTTAAGTACGGGGAGTTATTCACGACTCTATTCCTCACGTCAAGCCCTAGTTTAACCTAATAGTTTCTGGGGTGTTACAATCATTTCAACAAGGACGTCTACAAATAGTGATACTCAAGACTCAACACGAATGCACCCAGGAGGTTGAAATTACATATACAATGTTCAATTGTGCACTCTAAGTTTCAAATTGTTACTAACCATCATCAAATAGAACTCAGCTCATAATGCTTGCTTCAAATGCAAGTTCAAGCTCAACAAAAGCATTCAAATTCCCTCACACCAAGAATGATTCCATGCTCACACAAAGATTATCAACAAATTATAATGTCGGAATCAAATACAACTCTCACACTCCAAAAGATGAACAGATGCATGACTCTACCCATAGGCTTGCCCTTATTTTCCAATCCACATAATTTTCATCTCACTCAAGATCATAAATGTCTTTCAAGGCTTGTAATGGGGCTGAGTGTAAATGTATGATCATTTTGGTTTAGTGACTTCTTCCTTCATGAAATATGACCTGCAATTCAATTTTCTCCTTCTCTTTCACACACTATGATATTCACAATTCACCTTGTTGTTCATTTAAGCATGATGCACTGGATACCCCATTTCTTTTGCTCTTTTCACCAGCTTTATTTCACAAACTTTTCTCTTTTTCAGTCTTTTTCATTTTTTATTTTTTATTTTTTTATGGAGCGATTCCATCTTTTTCATCATGATCCTTCAAATGCGGATATTTCACATTCCTTAATTTTCCTTCTTTTTCACCACACCCGAACTTAGGCTTTTGGCATAAGTTGGCTATTCAAACGCACCAATACTTCATGAAGGTTATAAGTGATGGGACAAAGAGGCCAAAGTTGTTCATGTTTTTTCCAAAGAAAAGGATAGGCTCAAAAGGTGCCAAGCTAGGTTCACACTTTCACAAGGTGGTCACAAAGAGTCATAGGATGAATTTTTGGTTCACTCTTCACAAATTTTGCCTAAGATCATTTCAATCGCTTGCTTCCATCAATCAATTCGACTAACGTGGTAAGTTCTAGGTGTCATATAGATCATAGTTCAAGACAGCCTATACACACTTGGCATTTGACACAATCATCAAACAAGACTCTACAATTTTCAGCTAGCGTGCAACGATCATCACAAGAGATCAACTCAACAATCGGCTAGTCACAACGAGATGCTAGGAGTTCACATATGACCTATGTAACTCAATTTTCCTCATCGTAGCCGTACACTCATATCGTTCAATTGAGAGAACTATTCAAGTCATCGGGATTGATCACAACCGACACTCGAACTTGCAAGAGAACAACCACAATACCACACATCAAGAGGTGGCAACTTTTAAAATCGGTTCAAACCATTTCCAATTCAAAACAAAGGACAAACACAATGGATCAAAACCATATATATATAAAAAAGATACGATCCACAATTCACAAAACAAAACCACAAATATCCACAAAACAACCCAAAAGAGGTAGGTTAAGAAATACCTCACCCCGCCAAACTAGTCTAGCAGTTGTTCTCAAATGCAAAGAAATATAGAGATAAAACATGATAAAAATAGAAAGGGAGTCAAAAATCCTCCTGCCAGGCTAAGCCTGGGGTGAAGTCTGCATCTCTGTGACTCCATCATCTTGGGCATCAACGCTCGGTGCAACAACATCCTTGACTCCACTAGAGCCCACCATCGAAGTATCTCTGAATGATGCCTCAACCGTTGTTTGAACCATGGACCCCTCAACGTCCTCCATATCATCGTACATAGCCGCATCACGGACACCCAATTACTCCTCATCAGTCTCAGCCTCAGACTCAACTGTTGTGTCCTCTCTATCAACATCTCCGGTCGTAGTAGCAGGAGGAATCTCTGAACTGGCAGGGACATATGCACTCGGGACCTCATGAATCTTAACTGTGCTGAAAAACATCAACAAATATGTGGACTTCAGCTCGTCCACATCTCTCCTCAAACCAGAAATATCAGCCTTCAAGGCCGTCACAGCAGCACAATCACCCCGACCATACTCACAAGCCTCTACCCTCACAGCAAGCACATCTAGTGCAAGTCAGGGGCCATCAATCAACTACCTATGCTCTCTCATCTCAACCCTAATTGGGGTGAATGAAGAAGATATCGCCCGCTCTTTCAACCCAGGCACAACGGCCTCAACCCGAGAGGCACACACATCAGCAGATTGAGCCAGATGGCCCATCTTGTATAACATGGCCTTGGTGATAGGGTGTCGGGATGCAGTAGCTGTGGGAGGGGGTACATCAGATGAACTAGGAGGTGCAGAAGTAGAGGGGCCAGATGTACCTGGCGGCTCACTGGTCTGAGGAGGAAGTATTGCCTCAGTCGGCAACGTATCAACATCAACTACCGAGGAAGTGTCCACCGGTGCAGCTCTCTTCCTATCGGCCTCATCCCTCATGTACTCAGCCTCAATCCCTCGGATGTTAGTAGAGGAAGTGGGAGTCACTTCCACATCCGTCTTCTCAATCATTGGGATATGGGCCCACCTATATAGCTTAGTGATCAGCACCGAAAAGGGAAGATAAGTCTTACTCTGCTTGGGCCTCATGGTCATCTTTGCTGAATGATCAGACCCAAGTTAAGCTTATCCCGATCCATGATACAGCCCAAACACGTAGCCTTCAGATGCCGGAGGATCGACTCATTCTGTGAAGGCATAATGGTGCTGCTAATAAACCCGAACCATTATCTGGCAGCCACGTTCATGTCCTTCTTCTCAATCAGCACACCAGCCTCAATCAACCTCCGAGTCACATCCGAAATCAGAGGTGCTAGCTAACCCTTCAAATCATCGAGGTTCTTCTTCTAGATCTTATCAATGTTATAGTGCATGAAGTTCATAGTAAACCCGAGCGCCTCATTTACATCTGAGCTGCTGCACTTCACTTTCTACCCCTAAACTACCACAAAGTCAACTGGCTTGAATGCGCTAGCCTTTTTCTTTCCCTTCGGTACCGACTCCCCATATGTAGAGTAGAACTCCCGGACCCAAGTAGGGATGTAAGGGCCTCGGGGCTCTGTGAAAATTTCAAATTTGTGGAACTTGAAAGTGCTCCACATTTTCGGGTACCGTTCTACCACCCCATCGGTAGACAACCACTTCTCCTCTAGAATAGTCCTCAAACGCTTGGCCTTTAGTCTGTTGAGTGACCGGGGAGGAGGAACCTAGACTGGCGGAGGGGTATCTACTACTGCCTGAGCTGGAGCTGGAGGATCCTAGACGGATCATTCATCGACTTGGAGCAAACCTCCGCTCTCCTAGCCTGTAGGAGCTGGTCATCTTCTACCTCAGAGACGAAGACCGGAGAACTGCCCTCAGAGTGGCCCTCACTCTCAGAATTGGTGAGGTGAGTGGCATAGACACCCTCCCCGTCAAAGCTCCCGTCTGCTGGTATCGGTTGTACAAGGCCCTGACACTTTCCCTTTCCCTCTTTTGGAGGATGTTTTGAAACCGGGGCCCGGGAGGCTGCAGCCTCCTCATTAATCACTATCCCCCTAGCCCGCTTTCGGGGCGGTTGATTTCTTCTTGCAGATTTAGGTCTAACCATACCTGCAAAACAATGTTAAAAACGTTACACTTAGTTCAGAAAAAGAATGAAAGTGAAACAGTTGCAGGAAAACTCGCTGAACTGTTCGGTGAGTCGCCGACCCCACTTGGCGAGCCAAATCGGGCTCACCGAATGTTACAGAGTAAAATCAGCCAAAATTCAAAATAGGTCGGCGATGTTCAGGTCCTTTTGATTAATCACCGACACCATTCGGTGCACTAGAATTAGCTCGCCGAATGTTACAGAATATTTTCAGAAATTTGGTGCACAGAAGGGAGATCAGAAGGGACTTTCAGTGAGTCGCCGAGTGAACTCGGCGAGCTCAGGCGTATCACCGAAAGTTACAGAACTCAAGCCTCAAACATGGAGAATTAAAAGCGATCTAGGGGACTTTGGGAGAACCACCAAACCACTCGGCGGGCTCGACCCAGCTCGCCGAATAAGTCAACCTGCCATATTTTCACCCCGACCTTCAAAATCTAACCCGTAGCCCACAAAAATAAAATTAACCCACTATTCCATGCAATTGGGTTCAGACCCATACTACCCATGCCCACGGGGTAGTCAGACTTCCCCTCATTTGGCCAAAATTGGCCAATTGACTTTTTTTGCCCTTAAGAATGATGGCAACAGCTCTATCATTGGGCAAAATCCGACAATTGACACAATTCGGGGTTACTCAGACTTCAACACGACCTAACGACTTAACATTCAAAAATAAGGGATTTCATTATTGACGGCCAGTTAAAAGCAATTTAAATTAAATACTGGCAAGCATTAGCACCACACATTCAACAAATCAAAATTATACACAGAGAACAACCATACAATGATCATGCATTTGATTTCACCAAATTGTAAAGACGAGGTTTGGAAAACCAACCTCAGATGCAGAGAATTTGAAAAGCTAGGCTAGCAACGAATCAAAAAATCCTCCTCGATTTATTGATCCCACACAAAAAGCAAGTAAACTAGTATGAGAGTACAAAAATATGTGGTTGTGCAAGTTGCAAGTCGAAAAGCATGAAAATAAGGGAGATCTTTGAATTTAAAATGGTTTGGCCTTTTTGACTCTTCAGTTCGCGCGTCACTCGGCGACCATCACTTACATCGCCGACCCACTCGGTGATGCACCGAGTAGCACTTTAGCTCGCCAAGTTTTACTGAACCTCCAACAAGCTAGGTGGTTCAAATGGCGGTCCAAGTCGGGCTCACCAACCTGTTCGGCCAGACACCGACTGGACCTTTGGCTCACCTAATTTCCCATTTTCCCAACATATCAACTTTTCAACCAGCACATTCAACACCCGTTATTCAAACAACAATATTAAAAACTTTAACACTTGGATTGCCTCCCAATAAGTGCCTTATTTAACGTCGGGGCACGACGTGGATACACTTTCAATGTTCATTTTTTGAGTTAGCCAAGGTATCACTTGGTAGAACCCCTTTTGGCCTTGGGTTCAAATGAGATGAGATTTGACCCATTTGCTTTTCCATTTGTTTGATTGACACCGAGTGAGAGGTGACCGTCTAATTGAGTGTGGAGACGTCCTCTTTCATCTCTTTAAGAAACTAGTCCGACCCTTCTAATTTTTTGAGAATGCGTGCAAGAATATCTTCAGTGCGAAAGGTCTTCGGGTCAGCCCTTTGTTCTTTTGGATTTTGACGCTCATGGGGAGGAACGTATCTTTCCTTGTCACCATCCGGTTCCTTCCAACTAGTCCCACGGTCACGCCATTCCCTGTCATGGTCTCTCCAACCATCATCACGCTCTCTATTCCAACTTGATTCCCGCCCGGCCTTGGATAGTTCAGACGGAAACCTCCTCCTTGATTTGCAAGAAAATTCACTTCCTCGTTACATAGAGCCTCAAAGTGTGCATCATCGGGGTTCACCCCACTAACACCAACAACATTTACGGCTCTTGAACCACTGCCCATTACATTTTTAAGAAAAAATATCCAATTGGGTCATCATTTTGGCCATGTTTTGATCCCGCTCTTGGTCTTTTTCTGTTTTCTCCTTTGTCATCCTATAAGTCAAAGGAGACACCTGATCCTCCCGAGTATACCAAGCTCGGTTTATCTTCGTCATCCCGTCAAGTAGAGTTGATGCTATCTCAAAAGGTTGCTGCATAATACCTCCCTGGATGAGTTGATCAGCCACACCTTTGTTCACCGAGTCTAGACTCTGGTACAAGTGTTGTAACAACACGTTGTTTGGCAGCCTGTGAGTCGGACATTGAAGTAGCAACTTCTGAAATCTCAGCCACGTCTCATGGATTGGCTCACCTTCTAAATGTTTGAAGCCCTAAATATTGTCCCTCAATGCCATCATCTTTGAAGGAGGGAAAAACCTTATGTAGAAGGCCTCGGTAAGCTCATCCCAAGACGTAATAGAATCCCTTGGTAAATCAGCTAACCATTTGGTTGCTTCCCCCATCAAAGAGAAAGGGAACAACCGGAGACGAACTTACTCTTGTGAGATGTTTTTGAATGAGAATGGACCACATGCGTCCACAAAGTTCCGAATATGATCATGGGGATCCTCATGAGCTAGCCCTTCGACTAGTCCTTTTATTTGCAAGAGTTGTAACATCGTGCTAGTCACGAGGAAGACAGCATTACCCATGACATCAGGTAAAAGTATAGCACCTACACCATCCAATTGAATATGGTCATTGACATCATTAGTATTTTCGATGTCATCTTTGTGTCCAAGTTGGCTACCATTACTTTCGTTCACACTCATCTCGTCCTCTATTCACAAACAACAAACATCAAACAAAAAACAAGGTAAGTCGATTCAAATACAACACAAAAAGCTCATAATCTAAACTTCAATAAGAGAATTCCACACACCACTCCCCGGCAGCGGCGCTGTTTTTGATGAATGCTCAACTACATCTCATCCAATACTAGGTGTAAGCGATCGCATTCTAGTATAAACCTAACAAAGAGTTGGGGTCGATCCCACAGGGAGTGATACAAGTTAGAATTCAGTTACAAAGTTTTAAATGTGCTCTAAACGATTGTAGGAATAGAAATTATCAAAATCATTTAGATAAATCAAAGGGGTTAAAACGAATATCAAATGGGGAGTTAAGGTTTTTCAATTAACAACTAAGAGTAATCAAGTAGATAAGAGATACTTGGGGATGTGATCAATTAAAGGCTAATTTCGCTATATGGGTAATCATAATTTACTAACAATTGCTGAATCTCAGTGGGTAGGCTAGACTATAGATGTAATAACTTTCTCTCAAAGAACTATTACGATTTAAGTGACTTCTCTCAAACCTCGACAAACATAATACTATAAGAAGCCTAATACATCAATTTATCTACTCTCTCGAGCTAGATAGGTAGGATGGAGTTAAGATTAACTCTCTCGAGCTGAACCGATAACAACCCAATCACTACAATCATCAATCGATAACCTATGTTCTAAAACCTCTTTCTCAAGCAAGCCCTGAAAACTAAGTTAGAACTGCATTTGCAACTAAAATTCATGGGTTAATACACATCTATCAATTAAACCACTTCAAATCAGCATTTAAATCAGTAAACAACAATACCCATAAGCTAATTAGAGAAAATAATCACATGATAACACCCCAAAAAATGGGGGTTTTAGCCACACATCATAAAAAGGAAGAAATCAATACCAATTACGTTCTCCATTATCTAAGTATTGCAATCCATGTGTTTATAATGATCCAAAATGCTCAATATCAAAAACCCAACTCAAAATCTACTAGAAAACTCCTAAAACTAAGGAAAGTAATGTTGAAAACCAAAGTTCCAAGTTCAACAATGGAGAAAATTACTCAGGAAAATGACTTGATTCTTTTTCTACTTTTTGAAATTCAATTTATACTTTCTCAAATTTTTGGCCTTTAGGATCACTAGGCGAGGTTGGTCGAGCATCGCCGACCAAGTCGGTGATGCGCTAATGGTTCTATGACTTTAGGCGATCAGGATCGAGGTCGCCGATCCATTCGGCGGTCCGTCAATTATCCATGTCCATCACCAAGTTGTTTTTTCCACAGGGCTGGCACACTGGAACTTTTGGCGAGCTGAAAAGCCACTCGGCGGTTCACCGAGTGGTCTTGGCGATCACAAGGAATGCCTTTCTACAACTTCTTCAGCTTTTTTTACTCCTTTTTGCCCGGTAATGTCCTTGCCTTTCTTCTTCGCCTTCATTCCTACAAATCAACACTTTAACATCAGTTTAGAGCATAACTATGAAAACAAAGCCCTAAATGAGTCGAAATCTCAGACTCATCAACAGGTCACCTTATGATATATTGAATACCTAAGAAAGGTCACTATCTGTAGAATATACATATAGAAAATTACATAACTATATGTCATTTGTTTATAGCGTTTTGTTTAAATATTATCTATTTTATAAATATTATATTTAATTGTGTATGTGCTAAATGTTGAAGTTGTAGAAAGGACATAGGTTTATAAGTTTATATGTTTCCATGTTATCTAACACATACTCAAATTGAACTTAAGTTAATTATACGATACAAAACTCTAAAGACATTTAGCTTATATTTGAAGAAGTTTCATATCTCTCTTAATCACAAGATTGCACATTAGACTTTAGATAATAATGTATGTTTGAGACTTCTCTAGTGCGTGGAGTTTTGTGTATTGTACAACTTATTTACATAAAATAGTAAGGTTTTCTAAATTAAATTGTTCATATCCCATGCTTCTACAAGGCCCACATATGCATGATTTAAAGTTTAAGGTTTAGGTTTTATAGTTTAGGCTTTAGGATTTAGGCCTTAAAGTTTTGGGTTTAGGGTTTAGGATTTAGGACCTAAGGTTTAGCGTTTAGGGTTTAGGTATTAGGCATACAAATTAGGGTTTAGGTTATAGATCCTATGGTTTGGGGCTTATGGTTTAAGGTCATTGGTTTAGGCCCTAAGGTTTAAGGTTTAGGGTTTATGGTTTAAGGTCTTGGGTTTAGGCCCTAAGGTTTAAGGTTTACGGTTTATGGGTTATGGTCTTGGGTTTAGGCCCTAAGGTTGAAGGTTTAAGATTTAGGCTAACTACAAAAAATATGATATATAGCTATGAATATATTTAGTGACGAAACATAAAAGTTCGTAGCAAAGTTTTGTCCACTAAAATTTTCCATCAAAAAAATAAATTGACGCCATTTATTGAGTACTATATGTCACGAATTTAAAGTTACCAGTGACACATTATTTCGTCACTAATGTTGTATCTAATTCATGACAAATTATTTTTTTGTCTTAAAATTAATTAATTTTTGGGCACAAAATAATTTTGTCTCAAAAAATATGTTGTTACAATAGCGACAAATTAGAGTTTGTAGATAAATATTATAAGTTTTAGCTATAAAAATTTAGATATAATTGTGAAATTTATATTCGTCACCAATAATATAAGTGATTGGTGACAATCATTTACTTGTCTCTAATCAACTTGTGATTTACTGAAAACTTAAAATTGTCACAAAATATGTAGGGTGTTAAATAGTGACGAATTAAAAATTTTAGTTGAATAATTCACTTATTTGCTACAAAAAAAGGTCATAGTTAAATACAAAATTTTCTTTGGCTACGATTGTTCATAATTAGAGAAAATGTCATAAATGGTCCCGAAACTATTGAAATAGGTCTAAAATAGTCCCTTAACTATATATTTATCAGATCTAGTCCTTTAACTATTCAAAATATTATCAATTTTTGTCCCTTAATTGTATATATACAATGTTTAGTCCCTTAAATATGCACTTACTAGTTTTAGTCCTTTAAGTATTCAAGGCGTACAAGACCCCGAGAGGCCTCATACCAGTCACTTAGCATATCATGACATAAAATAATAGAAATGATGCAGAAATTTAAAACATTTTCCATAATTCAAAGTCTTTTATAAAACGAGTGGAAGTCTATTACACCTTTGTCTCAAACCATCTAGTACATGAAATTCTTTGGGACGCAGCCCATACAATAGATCTAAACATAAAAGAAAGACATAAGAACATGGTGGCTATGTCCTCGAACACTATGATGACTCACCAAAACATCAACTGCTTGCTTATACTAAGATCCTAGCCACGGGGATGGAAGTCAATATCGCCGGACCCTACATTTGATAAGAATGTAGGCAAGAGTATGTGTTAGTACAAAAATGTACTAAATATGATAGCTACCATAAATCACCAACATAGGCATAACATAAACATTAGTAAACATAAGACATAAGTCATGAGCATAAGGGATAACAACATAGGTCATTAGCATAGTCAATACATTTAAATCATCATGACATAAAGAGAACACTTCATAAGTAACCTCAAAGCATACTTCACCAAAACATGGGTAATACCCCATAATATCACACTCATCAAAGTAGACCACCTTGGGCCATCTTTCAAGTTCATCATCTTTTGTTCTCATCTTTAGCTTATCTCTCATAGACAAGGGGAATCACCTCTATTCATACATCTCATGGAAGGCCTTTCAAGCTACAATCCACACAATTCATTTTTCATGATATAATTCACACTATTCTTGCTCTACTTTTCAAGACAAAGGGCATTCACCTCTATGCCCATTATGAAGGCTAACGGGTATTAACCTCTTACCTTATTAAGGAATCATAGGTATTCGCCTCCATGTCCTAATATGGTTTGATGTAGGTATTGATGAGCCCAAGATTTTGACTCATTTGGGCTTTGTTTTGATAGCATAAGTGTCCTCAAATGCCTGATTTATGCTCTAAACTGATGTTAAAGTGTTGATTTGCAGCTATGAAGGCTAAGGAGCAAGGCAAGGACATGACCGGGAAAAAAACTGCTAAAAAAGCTTAAGAAGTGAAGAAAATCAATCATGGTGATCGCCAAGACCACTCGGCGAACCGCCGAGTGGCTCTTTAGCTCACCTAAAGTTCCAGCGTGCCAGCCTCGGGGAGAAGAACCAAGTTGGCGATGAAAGAGGACAATCGGTGGATCGCTGATCCACTCGGCGAGGTTCGACTTAATCCGCCAAGTGGACATTCAGGGCAAAACGCAGGCAACTATAAATTGGAATTTTAAAAAAGAGTTCAGGTGTTCCCAGACAGTCTTGATTCCCAAGTTTTAGAATTAGAGTTTTCTCTTTTTTTTTGAGTTCTAACTGTAGAATTTTGAGGATTTGAAAGTGGGTCTTTCAATTTGACCCTTGTAAAACATTGTAAAGGCTTGAAGACTCTTACCCAACTGATGGTGAATCGAGTTGGTAATTGTGTTTACCTTTTTATGATTTCTAGCTAAAACCCAATTCTTAGGGTGTGATCATGTGATTATGGGTTGAATTAGCTTATGGGTATTGTTATTTACTGATTTTAATGCTTAATTGAAGTGGTTTTAATTGATAGATGTGTTTTAATCTAAGAATTGTAGTTGCAAATACAATTCGAACTTAGAATTCTGGGCTTGCTTGAAAAAGAGGTTTTAGAATCAAAGATTTCAATTGATGATTGTAGTTATCGGGTTGATATGGGTTTAGCTCTAAAGATTAAATCCTAATCTCGATTCTACCTATCTAGCTCGAGAGAGTAGATGAATTAAGGTGTGGGTTGTTCTTATTTGCTAAGTTTGTTGATGTTCGAAAGAAATAGCTTGATTGGTGATAGTTGTTCGAGAGAAAACTATCTCAATTATAGCCTAGCCTACCCACTGAAATTTAGCTATTTATTAGTAATATTAATTACCCATATAGTGAAGTTTGCCTATAATCGATCACATCCCGAGAATTCCCCTCTATATTGTTACTTTCCCCTGTTTGGCTTGTGCTATAACTAATAGTTAACAATCCAAACTCCCCCATCCGACATTTGTTGTCACCCCTTAGACTTGTTTACATGTCTTTTCGATAAATTTCATTCCTATAACCGAATAGACCACTTTATAACTTCATAACTGAATCTTAGACACGTACCGCTCCATGTGGGTTCGACCCCAACTCTTTGTTGGGTTTTATACTGACTAACGATCATTTACACCAAGAATTGGATGAGGTGTACTTGAGACGTTCTATCAAAATGGTGCCGCTTCTAGGGAGTGGTGTTATTTAGAATTCTATTTTTGAAGTTGAATTGTGATATTTTTGTGTTATAGTTGAACCGACTTACTTTCGTTTTTGTTTGTGTTGCTTGTTGTGAACAGAGGAAGAGATGAGCGTAAACGGGAGCAATGGGAGCCAAGTGGGCCACCAAGATGATATTGGAAATCTGAATGATGTAAATGACCCAATTCAATTGGGTGGTGTTGGTGCAATACGTCTACCTCCAGCTGAAGGAAACAATGTTCTTCACCTCACTAGCTCAATGCTTCAACTCATACAATTGAAAGGATTATACGGAGGGCTGGCTCACGAAGACCCCCATGAATATATTCGGAACTTCGTGGATGTTTGTGGTCCATTCTCATTCAAGAACACATCATAAGAATCAGTCCGTCTCAGGTTGTTTCCATTCTCTTTGATGGGTGAAGCTACAAAATGTTTATCTGAGTTACCGAGGGGCTCTATCACCTCTTGGGATGAGCTTACCACAGCGTTCCAAGTGAGATTGTTTCCCCCATCGAATATGTTGACTCTCAGAGATAGCATCCAAGGTTTCAAACGCTTGGAAGGTGAGCCAATCCACGAGACGTGGCTGAGATCTAAAAAGCTGGTGCTTCAATGCCCAACTCATGGACTTCCAAATGATGTGATGCTGCAATACTTCCTATAGGAGTCTTGATTCGGTAAACAAAGGAGTTGCTGATCAACTTGTTCCTGGTGGTATTATGCAACAACCCTATGAAGCAGTGTCTCAACTCCTTGAATGCATGACCAAGATCAATAGAACATGGTGTACACTCGTGAGGACCAAGTGTCTCCTCTCATGTTTAGGATGACAAAAGAGCAAATCGAAAAGGATCAAGAGAGAGACCAAAACATGGCCAAAATGATGACCTAATTGGATATCTTGGCAAAAAATGTGATGGGTAGTGGTGCAAAGAGTTTTAATGTTGTAGGTGTTGGTGGAGTAAATCTCGATGAAGCATATTTTGAAGGACAGTACAATGAGGAAGTGAACTTCCTTGCAAATAAAGGAGGAGGATTTCGTTCGAACTACCCAAGGCCGGGTGGAAATCAGGGTTGAAACAGAGATGATGGATGGAGAGATCATGACAGAGAATGTGTGATCGTAACGCCACTTGTAAGGAAAGAGAGGGTGACAAGAATAGGTACATCCCACCTCATAAATGTCAAAAGTCTAAGGAACCAAGGGCTGACTCAGAGAATGTCCGAACGAAAGACATTCTCTCACGCATTCTCAACAAGGTCGAATGATCAGACAAAGTGTTGAAAGAAATGAAGGAGGACATCTCAACTCTCAATCAGACGGTGACTTCTCACTCAGTCTCTATCAAGCAACTGGAAACACAAATGGATCAAATCTTGACCCATCTAAATCCAAGACCAAAAGGAGGGTTTCCTAGTGACAAAATGGCAAACCCCAAAAATGAACCTTAAATTGGTAGTTCCGTCGTGCCACAACGTTAAATAAGACGCTTCTTGGGAGGCAACCCAAGTCTTTGATGTTTTAAATATTGCTTTTGAATAACAGGTGTTGATATTGCAGGTTGACAAGTGAGAAGTGTTGGAAATTCGGTAATTTGGCGAACCAAGAGTCCAGTCGGTGACGCGTCCCTTCTTCAAAATATGAAATCCAACTTTATCCGGTTTCCATAACTTGATACACTTGCATTTGGCACAAGGACACCTAATTGTGCCTTCTATAAGAAAATCATTTCTTATTTTTGCCTTAGCAATAAATTCTTTAACCCCATTTATAAATTCCACCCTCAATCCCGCACGATTAAGATGAGTTCTATCTCAAATCCATTTACGATGTGCAAATTCCATCTACACAAATAAAATAATTGAAAATTTAACTAAACAAACTAGCAACAATTCAATCAAGAACACATCTATAAATGAATCTTAAAATGAAGATTTTTCAACTACATAATATAACAAAATGTTCATATTTGGCATAAAATTGTCTAAGAAAATAAGAGAACACCACATATTATAGCACTTTTCAAGACATAATCTTGATTTTTAAGCAATAAAGATGTACACTTTAACAATTATATGTATATATAGTATGATGTTATAACTAAGGAGTGGTGGATCTGATCAATACAAATAAATTAACTCACACTTACTTTATATCTTGCTTCAGGTCTGCCGTAATCTGTCACCATTATATTCCTCCCTGCTAATCCACTGCTCGCTGCTCTCCTCCCCATTACTCACTCTCTCCTATATAAACCTCTCATCACTTTAATTCTCCCACCTAAACCCCACCTAACTCCCCCTCACTCCCAGTAGAAGAATATCATAGTAGCTACTTAAACCCTCTTTTAGTATACATATTATTCTGATAACGGTTCCCACAAATAGGATCTCTACTGCCTCTATCCTTCTTTTTTCCTCTAAACAGGTACAATCATTCTCATCTTCTTTGTTGAGATCTTTATACTTGTGATATCTTTCTTATATGTTGGGATCCGCTGAAAGTTGTGATCTTTAACAATTTTTTGGTCTATTGAGGTGTTAATGCAGGTGGGGTTAAAAGGAAGAAGGGTAAATTTGTTGCAGGGCAAGAAATTCAACAATAAGGCTTCAAATAGCCGATTACTAGTAAGGGTGAATCCTAATGATATTGCATTTGACCAGAAATCAAAAGATGTTTTTCATAGTATAGTTAATAAATGCAATGAAGTTTTACACTGTAAAAACTGTATATATACATATAGTACGGAGAACCTAACTAAGGAGTGATGGAGCTGATACATACAATCAATTTAAACTTCTATTCTTCCAAAATTTGTCACCATTATATTCCTCCGGTAATTCACTGTTAGTTGCTCTCCTCTGCACTATTCACTCTCTCCTATATAACACTCTTATCACAACGTATATACATACATTTTCTGCTTCTAGAGTGTTCTCTTACCTCTATTGTTCTCGCAAGTTTTGCACTTCTCAAATCCAAACCAATGTTAAAAAAAACATGACATATTATTTTCTTCCACTTTGATAACGTCATTGACTACTCATTTTCTTCCAAAGCAGTACAAAACAAAGAATACAAGTTTACGAATATGAGAAACTTAGGTCAACCATGATGACCATATAAAATGGGAGAGAAAAAATACAAGTTAATGAGGTTGTGCTATACGGTTAAATAATAATGAAAGCAGGAACAACTATTAGAAAATAAATAGTAATAACAAGCACTAAAGCTTCTTGATTGACATCTATATTTCTTCCACTTGTGGTTATATTTCTGAACCTATTAAGTGATATAATAATACTAACAAGCTATTTCACATATCAACATATCTATGTTTGTTGTTCAAATTCATTATTGCTAGCACTTAAGCCTGAACTCCAGTGTAACTTTCATCTCTGATCGGTGTCTTTTTCGGAGGTTCACATGAGTTCTTTCCTTATTTTTCTTATACTTTTTCCCTCAAGTCAAAATTCAAAAGCTCCTCCTCTCTTCTATTTGTAAACAAATCTCTAATCCAGCAGTCCTCCTTTCTCTTTTAAAGAGCACACAATTTTCTTATTGTAAACTCCTGATACGGTCAGATCTCTCTATAACGGTCATTCTTTATAATAACATTTCATTATAACAGTATGTCTTTTAGCGGAACCGATCTTTCATTATATTTTATTTCTATTACAATATTTCACTATAGCAATGGAAAAATCTCAGGACAAACAATTTTTTATAGAGAATTTTGATTATAGTATAAAGGTAGAGCACGAAATAAAAAAAAAAAGGAAAGGAGGGGAAAATGAATTTTAATAGGCAATTTATGTAACTAACACCTTAAAGAAACATGTCATTTATAAAGAGAAACAATAAACTTATAGATGGAATAAAAATGAAGAATCAGTTGTCTATTCTACATTGAAATTTTGTCTTAGTTTTAGTATTTTATTTGGTATTGGGTAATTATATGTTTTTGCTTTTGCATTTAGATTTCTATAGTCTATTACCATTCTACTCTTTCCTCTTTTTTGTTCACTATGTTTATTTACTATGAATG